>JAQFYD010001847.1:0-11002 GCA_034694225.1 Bourletiella hortensis
ATGTCAACAAGATGCCCATTTAGGACGAAGAAGATAAAGTTCCGGAGATGTTGGACATAAACGTCGTTCATGATCAACCTGAAATAGCATTCCTTCTCAGCCATTCGTCATTTGAACCGTACGAAGAATATGTCAGGGTAGAGGGAAACTCCCTTTAAAAACACTACTGATGCTTGCTTCATTGCATAAATTTTTAAACTGAACAAAAATAACAAGATTTATTTTCATATAACTCAAGGATTCTTATACATTAACGGCAGAAATGTCTTTAAAGTGAACGAGCCAATTCGGTGTCACTTGAGGAATCGTAAATTGTATAAAATTCTGTATTTATTTCTAGGAGAAATGCTCAAAACATCACACCATGATTGCTTCATCATCATCTGATTGCCCGGACGTCCCTTCTCCTTCATCCTCACCAAAGTTAACCGCATGATACTGATTTCGCACAAACCTGGATGGAGGTTTCCGGGCAGGACCGCGATTCTTCGTCTTTATTGCATTGTGGTGCAGCAGAGATGACTCCCCTACAATTATTATGAAAAGTAAAATCTATTAATTATAGCTCAATTGCATTCTTTAAGGTGGATGTCTGGCTGCTATTAGTTACCTTGTACTCTTGAGTTTATTGGTAAACATTCCGCACAGGCAGCAAAGTTACTGTCATCGTGAAATTCGAAATGTCCTCCTTGCGGTCTCCTAGGGGATGAGGGTAATGGAGTTCCAGATTCCCCGTGTAAGTCATCAACACTTCCGGCTGAGCTCTCCACCTCCGGGTCGGTAGACAGCATTTCGTCATCCGAGGGAGTCCGAGATAGTGAAGGCAGGGTCGATGTTAGTATTGCCTTTTCCTATACGAAAAAACAGGCGTAACCAACTGTGCTGACATCCGCACAAAGTAACTTAATCTGCCTTACGTTTTTCAAATGTTGCAAATGCCTCTGAAGATACTCTTCTTCCTGTTCATCAGTCATAACTTCTGACGTAACTGGAAGTTGGGAGGTGTTGACGCCACCACCGAGGGAACTGCTGAGGGTTTTTCGTCCAACAGGGAGCTGAAATAAAATATCAGAAGATTCAAACTCAGACCTACCATTTCCAGCTTCCAAAACAGCTCCAGAGATAATAATGCTTACTTTTGAGCTTCGAATAGAATTCAGTCGTACAGAGAACGACAGGGCAGCTGAATCCACCGATTCAATGTTGGACAGGGTAGCCTTCACTTTTTTCAACTGTTCCGTGATTATCGTTTCGATACAAAGAGTTTCTCGGCTCACATCCAATAAAGACTCCTGTGCTTGTCGTGGCTTGTTAGTCCGTAAAATACACGGGGCAAAAATAATGGCAAGAGAATTTGCATTCATCCTGTTCTTATCCTCGTATAAGGCAACCCTAAAAAATTAATGGCAAATTTGGATATCTGTCATATGGTTCGTGATGATGATGAGTAAGCTGCTAGCAGAACTTACCGAACAAGATGAAAAACGAGCCTCTCCATGAGATCGTAATTAGTTTTCGGCAATTTCTTCAAAATTGCAAAAATTGTATGCACTCTGTCTTCGTAGAGAGACAAATCCGCAGCACGCAGGAACTCGTCGTACAGATCAAAGGTCAATAGAGGCTCCGGCAATTCTCGAAAAAATGACTTGAGCACTGCCGTGAACACATGTGGGGAATAGGACTCCCACTCGATTTCCTTTCCTTCCTTAATTTCCTTCTTTAACTCTCGGATGCTGGAACTCACACCTGCACATTCAAATAGCAAATACAGAGCTGCACGTAAGAAAAAAGGTTTAAAAAACCTTAATTTCCTTTTATAATCGCTGACAGTACCTGATTTCCTGTATATGCCTTCTTGTCGTAATCCATAGAATTCTATGACTGTAATCAGCCGATCGACTATGAGGGGTACCGTTCCGTTTTCTGGAATTAAATGCCTCAGGGATACTCCAAATATGCCATCTCCATTAGTGGGTTCATGCAAACGCGTGTTTCCCTCGTTGCATTCTATCTGAAGTCGAGGATGGCATTTTTTGTGGCACGCAAGTTTACATTCTGCAAAATACAAATTTTTTAATTTCCTGGCCGCAAATCTCTGCCCCTTAACTTCTACACAGTACTTACTCTGGCAGACGACACCCCGTTCAATTGGCCACATTATAAAAGAGGAACAAATTTCACAAGCTGTCGGAATGTAAACCACCATCGCAACGAAGGAGTGACCCAAGTAACTCAGAGCTTCATCCACTTTTTGCCTTTTTGTTCGCTTCACTTTCTTCCGATTCTTTGGCTTTTCCTCCACTTGAGCTCCCCTCCCTTGCATAAATTCGTTCAAAAATCCACGAAGCGCATTTACTCCCATTGTTGTTGGGAAATCACTTCCTATGCCCTCTTGCTTGCACACCGTTTCCATTATGTTCGCAAAGTAACTAATGAGGTCCTTATAAGTGATGTTTAACTGCATCAGTCCTCCTTGTTTGCTTGCCACAGCGAACGTGGAGACTAGACTCTCTTTAAATTCCTTTAAAGCTTGCGCAAATACTTTATCTACCAAACTCGTCTTTTCTCCATCTTTGTTCGCAACCTGATAAATCTGGAATTCAAAAATATTGAACGTAACAGTAAATTAAATTCTTACTTTATAGAAAATTCTGATTGAAACCTGAACTAACCTTTTCAGATATGAATTCCTGCATCATTTGAAGCTCACGCCAGTCTGAAATAATTTTCTCCGTCGCATCCGTGAATTCGGATGTTCCTGTCAGGCTAAACTTTGACTTGGAGACGTCTGTCTGTGACTTGCTCTGTTTTCTTTTCAGTCTTCGGCCAACAGTTTCAGACTTACTTCTCGTAGGCTTCACGAAATGATTTCGATTGTGGAATTCACAAATGTTGTTCGATATTCCACCGTTATGAATGCACTTATCATGGAAATACAGTTTACATTCCTGACACTTTTGCCCAGGTGAAAAAACTGCATGCATGTTCTTCTTGCACGCGGCACAGCTGTCCCCTCTGTGAAACTTCAAGCTCTTCTCTAACACGTGGTAGCCGTGTTTCTTTGACTTTCCCAAACCGCAATCATCGGAAGAACTGGGGATACGGTTTGAAGGCAAATTTTTGGATACGGACCCTGCTAAACTAAGATCTTGACTGCCATTGCTTCCCTGTCTTCCCCGACTCTCTGAAATAGACCGTGATCGTCTGATATCATAGGCGGAGGACATAGGATCAGAAATGTTCTGCGAATGACTAGTTGCAGTTTTCTGGTGTTCTTTAGACGACCTCCTTTTGTGGACTTTTTCCGTGGCAGATTCTATGGCTACTGAGTATTTACTAAAAGAAAATAAGTGATCGTATTTTACTGAAGCTCCATATGAAAGGTTAGATTCTAATCGGAAAACAAATACGTTACCTTGTTGAGGTAGATGGTTGGTAGTTCGTGGACACGAGCGATATTTGACTGGGTAACGAAGGTCTCTTCATAGTTGAAGTGTTGGCAGCGACAGAGACATGGCTGCAAGAGCAAGGACTTTCAAGGTGATTTAGGATACTTTCTTGCAAACTTGACGCATAAGAAACATTGGCGACACCCGCGCTATCTCTACGCCGGCTCCCATTAAAAGTTTCATATCCATTCGTTTTGGCTTCGTAACTACAGCTCACATTTCTCAGCCCTCTGAGACTTTGCTGAGTCTCAAATGATGAATCATCGTATGCCAGTGGCGTCCCACTGATGTCAAAGGAGTTGTAGGATACCCCTTCACTTGGAACCCTTGAAACACGGCTATGGTCTAAATTTCTCTCCACCATGTCTGGAACAACTTGCAAGGACCGAGTTTGCCGGAGCTGAAGATTATCACGAGAAGATGGACTCAGTTCGTTTGTAGTCCTGGACACTGAGTTTGCGGATGCACCAACGCACACATCCCTGGAAACTGATTTCGATCTCGCAGATGAAACGAGATTGCCAGTGAGTACAGAACTAGGATCTAAATCTTCAGCATCACTCCAGCTCTCCAAAAGCATGGCCTCCCTTCTCTCAGACTTAGTTTTTGTGTTTCCTCCACTGACCATGATAGTTTTAATATGCTCTTTTGCCCGGTGGAAAGGATTCTTGCTGGGACTTTTACCCTTCTGCTTTTTCCCATGAGCGTCTGCACAAAGAAGAAAATTTGTAAATCGAACTCTGGTTCGGAAAAGGAAATGCTGCTTCATCCTCTGTCACTTACCAAAAAGATTATCATTGTCATCCGGTTCTAAACAAGATGAACCCTCTTCATACTCTGCCAGATAGGCTGTGTGTCGTCCAGAGTCTCGTTGATCCGGTGTTGCAGCCACGTAACTGCTTTGTCTATAATTTTGGTTACATACATTATATTCTTGTTAAAAATGTTTAAGATGTTTTCCATAACTTCAGAACTACAATGACTTACACTAAGCTCTCGATGAGTGACTCTTTTCTGGCATGGTAATAAGGATCATAAACCTCTTCGTGACCCTTCGTCGGCCTTGTCACAAGATAATCCTCAGTGGAAGGCTCTACAATAGTTTCCGTTTGAGTACTCTTCATGGAAGATTCCAGGCGCTATAAAAAAGAGAACACATAAGCCAAACAAGCAATACAAGGTTTGCCTGTAAGGGAAACCAAGGCAAGCAGGAGTGTAATGTACCAATTTATCGGCAGACTCCGCCTTTCGTTCTTCTCGTATTCTGGCCACTCGCTGACGTATCACATTTCCTCTAACTCTAGCCTGGAACTGAACACAACTTTGGCGTAAATTTTGATACCACTTCCGTACACGATGTCCTCGCCAAATTTTTTGGATATATGTGGCCGCTAAATGCGTCATCTTGAGATGCGCTACGTATCTTTGCGCCAAGAACATGCGGACATAAGACTGAAAAAATTAAAAAGTTGAATTACGAACATTAGTTTCAATAAATAGTACATATAAGGAATATAAAAACAGCCCGAACCTGGATCGAAACGACTGCCTTTTGAAGCCGAAGAAACTGACGCCTCTCTAAAATGCTACGGTACCAACGCTGAATGCATACAATACTCGTTAAAATTTGTTGGTGTAAGAAATAGTCCAGTTTAATTTTTTCCGATTCTCGCAGAAAAACTTTATGTTGTCCCAACTGATAGTTACAAGGGTTCAAGTTCAAAGACCGCAGGAGTCCTTCAACATCTTCTCGTTCACTGCAGAATAAACAAATAAGTTGTTGCTGCAAACTGAAGGGCATGATAAATAATTTCAAGCTTACCTCTTCAAGCCTTTCGGGAGTAAAATACGGTATAGGTGAATAAATTCATCGAAACTGAGCCGAACGTTGTACCCTGCTTGTCTTATTCTCACGGTTTCCAGCATGCCAGTATATCTTAGCTGGCGCTGCACGATGGCGTCATCAAATAAATTCGGAAACTGAAAAAAAGGAAAATATAAACCTGTTGCAATTTCTGCCGATAACAAGTGAAAAATCAGGCATACTTTTTCGGAATTGGACTTGATGCATCGGATAAAAAATGGGTTAGCTTGATTCAAGGTTATCATAAGGGAATGTAGTGATTGTTGAAACTGTTGCGACACTGAAATTGGTTGCTTTCTAGGACTGGTATAGTGCTTATTTGTGACTCCGATTGCGGCCAAATTGCTTGCTAGAGCTTTGACGCTATAGAGGGACTTCCTGGGCGTAGGTTGGCTTAGATTACGTTGAGAGCGAAATGAACGACTTTTCCTGCGGTTTACAACAGAATAACATGCATGAGTTGTGTATAGGCCATTCTATATGAATATCTTACAAATCAACGAATTGATACTTACCTGACTACGTTACCAGCGCTACCAACAGATCGATCTGAACTAACACTATTATCACAGGTTCGATTTTCTGCGCATTCAAGAAATGAAATGTTTACGCCATGAGCAAGTAATTACCACACAAATCAAAGACATCTACTAGACTGTAGATTCCCATAGAAACAAACTATTACACTTATGTACTCACTTTTATCCGCACGACGTCGACGACCAGCATCCCGAAAGGCGAAATAAGCCCTGAAAAAAGCTCTAACAATGGCCCAACGAAAAACGGAAACAGGATCGATTCCAACAAGCTCGCGTACAAAGGCACAGCTACTATTTTTAAGGACGCTCACTATATCATGACGCATGAGATCCATATTTTTCTCCCGGAATTCAGTAACCTATAAATACATGCATATAGTGATGATCTTGAAAACAGGCCCCTTGCACACTTTAAGATTTTCATACCTGATACTTGACTTTTCCAGCATAATGACAAATTACAAATGCTGGTTCTTTCTTTTGAGGAACTTCATAAAATTTGTGCTCCTTATGGACAGAGTTAAACTTCTGCAACAGGGTTTCATGTGATGCCCCGGGAAAACTAAATAAGCAAATTAATGTATAAATTTGAGAAGACCGGTAGCTCTCACGATATTTAAGTGACACGTACTTGCACTGATCATCTAAAATGCAAATCAGTCCATTTGGTTTAGCTTCGATCAAACTAAGGCACGGTGAGTTGTCCAGAAACTCTATGTTGGTCCAGCGGATACCCTCCCGCTTGTACTCTTCCTGCTCGTATTTGAACACATGCTGATTGAAGTAATGCTGAAGATGTTCGTTGGCGTAGTTAATACAGTATTGCTCGAAACTATGGAAACAAAATTAAGATTAATTTACATTTTAAGTAACCACAGTCGTAAGTATCCTATTTATAAGACACGGTACAACGTATGCCTACCTATTGCAACTTTGGAAATCTTCGAAACCGAATATATCGAGCACGCCGATTGAATTTCCTCTTGACTCATTCCCAACTGGACCCTTCTTGCTCAGCAATGCGTGATTTAACTGAAGGACAATCCAGTCAAATAGTGACCCATACAAGCACTTTGCAATTGCATCCCTCGCAGCTATCGCCTGTAATAGCAAACGATACTTCAATAGCGGAACATATAAATCAAGAGTAGGGCATCACTATAGCTCTAGTTGCCACCGAACTACTACTGACATCATAGGTAAAATCATGAAATATCCGCATTCATTCAAGAACTCACCTCTGTCATACGATAATTTATAACTAACATCTCCCCTGAAACTCGTGCCCGCTTTGATGTTAGAGACGCAAGAAGAGTGGCCTGGGTAACCCGTAGCAGGTTCGAAATTAACGAAACTATTTCGGGATTCTTTACCAGCACAGACTCATCGCGATAAGAAGATTTCTTGGGAAGAAACTTCACGTTGCCTGTGACAATTCAAAGTAAAAGTTAACTTGCAGCCTACTTTTAACCGTAAAACATACATAAAATACAGAACCTTTAGCTACACAAATTATCCAACTTACCAAGAAGCAGAACAGCAGAAAGAACTGAAAAGAGCTTCCTCTGAACATCGCTACCAAACCCAACCAATTCCATCGACTGCTTCAACCTGGAGAACTCATAACTTTCGTCGACTCCTTCCAAAGTGTAGCAGCCACTCTAGAAAAGGGACAACATTTTTAGCCTTCGTCTAACATGGTTGCTAAGCCTACTTTGCTAACAACGCTATTAACCTGGTTCAAGTAATGGTAGTTTTTTGCGGGTATTAAGTTCAAGCACTCCCTTTCGGCATCACTGGCTCCCGCTAATAGGTAATAAAAGACATGATAGTTCCTCTCATTTAGTGCCTGGCAACAAATCCTCGACTTCTCCAGCAAGAATTTCTGTACGATAGACCTGGAAACATTTAAACATTCATGTTTGTTTACACACACGGCTTTTTCCCTGGCACCTTTCCTCGCCTCTCCCTTCACGCTCGACAAGTCCGGCTCGCTACATTTGCAACATGTAATTGATTCTTAAAATAGATAACCCTACTAAAAACTTGCAGATATAAAATTCAAAGGCGCAATTATTACACAGTAAAGCTCAATGTGTCAATTTAGAACTGCCGGCATGAATTGGCTTGGAAGGGTGCCAAATAGTTTTCAAGTAGCCATGCAAGCAATTATTGTCGCCAACATATACACACACAGTATCAAGTATTGCTATGCGAATCCCTTGTGACATGAAAAGAACGGAATTTACCCGTGGACCATCCCATTTTCGCGATAGTTCACTTGAATAAACTTGCCAAAGCGGCTTGAGTTATTGTTGTGCGCGGTCTTGGCATTCCCGAAAGCCTGCAAGAGAGGAAAAAAATGGCACGGATTAATTCAATGTAGACTTTTATAAACACAACTTGGTGCTGTCAACAGGAACAGGAAAGACGAAGCATTACAGCCAGAGTAGTGTTACAGCCCGACAGCTTAAACTTCGTGAAAGGAGCCAGCAAGTGTTAATTGACAACGACGTTGTTTATTCCTTGGTAAAATTCCAGCTCTCATACACTGCGGATTTAGCTCGTTGCTCTATAAAATTCTACAGCCGGCAACAACAATTTTAGCCTACTTGGATCCTCTGCCATTCACTAAATTTGCCCATGTAAAAGGGAGCAATAATATCAATTGAAATGAATAAGCAAGACCAAGGTTAGGTCTTCCAAACTCGAAACCTCTTTCAAGACTCAAGCCAACTAGCAAAGAGAGAGAGAGTCGCTGATTCAGTGGCTGGTACAAAGGCAAGGAGATGATGGTGATCAGAGCTTTTGCCAGAACTCTCCTCAGTGAATTCACATGCCGAGGATATAATCAAAAGCATCCATCTCATCATGAAAGCAAATTGCAGTGTAACATCTTAAGAAGCAACAGAGATGAGCGCTCTGGTTTTCTAGGCCAAAAAAGGCAAAGGCAGAAATAATAATGAGCAAATCAAAAATCAAGTCCATCTGCTGTTCATAATGCATGTGATGGCAGACCTTTAGAAATAATCATAAGTTCTACGCGATGATGGATTTACGGGGACTTACTTCAAGCACAGGGCCTGCACTAAGGATGGTCTGTTCCACCCCGCTTCCATGCGTCCCTTTTTGGCTCAGCGCAGTAAGATGATGTAGAAGAAAGTTGGTACTCTCAGTTTTACCACTTCCACTCTCACCACTTATCACAATACACTGGTTTCTTTTCTCTTTGAGCATACAATGATACGCGGAATCAGCAATGGCAAATATGTGTGGGGGCAGTTCTTCCCGCCTCCGATTCTGATACAGTTTCACATACTTGGGGTTGTAAATTGGGTAAAACTTAAAAGGGTTCACGGCTATCAAAATAGATCCTACGTATGTATAAATGTGACCAGCATTAAATCTCGATTTCAGACTCTCCAGTAATGTTGATTCATTTAAGTCAGGCAGCTGACACAGATCAGGATACTCCTTATCCTTTGGTTGAAAGTGGAATCGATAGAAATAATCTCGAATGAATTGTGTATCCTTCACAAAACTCTCATTCCACAAGGAGTCTGTTAACTTCTCCCGAAGACAGAAGCGGTAAGAATCGGGTGCAGGGCTCTGAGATTCATTCTTTTTGCCTGACGCATTGGATGTCTTGTCCGTTGACTCCTTAGGCCAGAGTAGCTTGAGAGCAACAGGAGATTCATAAGAACTGATTCTACGCTCTTTGCAGTCCTGACCGATAGCATTCCCGATCACTTCAGCCAGTTCGAACTCATGAGGATTAGGAAAGCCCAGTTTTTGCACAATGCAGGACACAATTTCCTCCGCTGTTGTGTGTTTACTTGCTTCCACTGACAGAGCTTCATAATCTTCCGAGAGCGAACCCACATAAACTGTAACGATGTACCGCGCATTTCTGTCATCCATTGCGTTCCTCACAAACTCCTTCCTGGACAGTATTTCACCCGCTATTTATCCTGAAAAAAACAATACAGAATTCACCATTATTAGCCTGATCACACAGATGCCAAACTTTTACTTTCCGATGACACGTTCCACAAAGTAGGAGGTTGTTTGGTCTAATGACAGATAAACAAATGCATTAGCTTAATGACAATAACTACTATGGTTGCTTCCGGCCTTCTTGTCCTTGAAATTTACAGCATGAAGCGCACTGAAACTATAGTCTCCACATTCGCTCTAATTTACACGAATCTATCTACGCTCAATAAACTAACAAGTCATCTAATGGAACTCTCAGCATTGCTGCTTACCATCAATTCATGAACAAATCACACCAAGCTATTCCAACTTGTTCAGTCTCAATCTTATAACTCATAGAGTTCGATCTACTTACATTCATGGCCACAATGAGGATGTGACAAAGACGTAAAAAAATATCCTGTCCTGCCTAAGAATTCTGCTCACTTACACGCTACCACGAGGAATTTGTAAAAGTATGAATCCTAAAGTTAAGTTGCCATATTGTAATGCATACAACGCCTACAACATTGCATATTGTCCTTACAGTAGTAACACGAGACAATTTTAAAATATTTCCTTTAGCGTCTCTCCTCCTAACCCATGCTTGTTCAACTCGCTCTTCTGTAAATCAAGCTTTGTTGTTGGAACATGCAGCCGTGGATATTGGATCCGTAATTATATCAGGGACGATATTAAAGTCCTTGTAGTTGGCTGATTACGAAAGAAACGGTCGCAGAAATTCGATACCTGTGGAATCAATCGAAGGGCAAATACTTTTTATAATCAAGACTTGAAGACCAAAGAGACGAGTCCTTACGTACTGCATTACTCATCTTCTGTTCCCGCAACCGCAATAAAAACGTGCCCATGCATAATCACAGTTGAATAATAGTCAAAGTGAGATTTAAAAAACCACAATTAAAATCTAGTCTGGAGGCATTTTGTTCTTAGCTTACACGGCCATTATAATAAAACTATATAGACGCACACACAACATAACCCATGATACAATTGCTGATTCATGTCTGGCTTCTTTTGGATGCAAAACAATATTCAAAGAGTCTACTTATTCACACTAGCCATACAGTAGCCCTTTGATAAAAAATTCTTTTATTTCCGTTGTTCAAATCTCACTTGTTCATACACAGTGGCATTAATGTCTCCAATTATTA
>JAQFYD010001848.1:0-11002 GCA_034694225.1 Bourletiella hortensis
ATTACCGAAAGTGTAAATGGCCCGTTTTGCAGTTAGCTCAAAATGCAATTGTCCAGCTTTGCAGTTTACGTAACGATGTGCTGCTGAGAGCGGTCTTGACACAACTGGCTAATCATTAATTGGTTTATATACTTCCAGATGCGATGGGGAAAAGAATCGGCAGAAAATGCTGGTTGAGCTGGAATCGGGGTCGCCGTTTGTTATCTTCTACGAGGCTTTGCTTAATCCACTTGATCAGTGGTTTAGCATTAATTATGAATACTACTAGCTTTACTTGCAATTCCATCACAAAACCATGAATTTTATCTTCCAGCTCTTGTTCACTACAAGTACGGTCTGCAAAATTTTGTCTCGAAACAATTTCATTAGAAATGAATTATTTGGTATAAAATCAATTCGGCCATTTTAACAGAATAAACATAAATTTTCAGATCGAAAATCTATGCCCTGAGTATTAACAGGTTATTTGACTTCTTCATGAGGCATGAATATAACTATTTAACGCGATCAACTCAGAAACGTGCTGTTCACCACAGGGTTGGGCTAAATTCGTTCCTTCGCATTTAGTTACAGTCATCGTGCAGAGATTTTGAAAGTTGAAACTTCAGTAATTGTAATGGTACAGCTATAACCGTTATTTGCGAAGTACGTCTCGCCCCCGTGGAACTAGGAAATATCGCATTGAAAACGTTCTGCACTATACTGTGACGTGTTCGTTGAAATGCTGAATCACTGACGAGACGCCATCAGACAGCAAGGCGGGGTGTTTGCGTGAGATTGTGGTGTAGTGCACGATCCTGGTATTCAGTAACTTTTGGGCACAATTTCACTTTTATTATTAAAATAATGGATCAGGACGAGGACGAAGGAAAACCTAATCCTCTGGAAATTGCATTGGTAAATTTTTGGACGTTTTAGTAACTGGGGTTAATGAAAAACTTTTCAGGTGCGTGATGTTGAACAATACTAAAATTGTGTTTGTGCAGGTCATCCGAAATATTTTCAGTTTCCTGAGTACGAAGGAACTGTTGGAAGTATTTTTGGTCAGCAAGTTTTGGAATCATGAGGCCCGATGTGTATTAAGGGATCAGAGGAAATGCGTGGCAGTAATCAAAGGACAGAAGCCTTGCTCAATCGCCAAGGAAATTGGATGGCATGTTGGGGTCACTGGATGTGGTTCCATTTAATGGGCTTGACGTCACTATCAGGAAAACTCATGATTGTGACCTTCAGCTTTGTC
The DNA here is from genome assembly GCA_034694225.1 of Bourletiella hortensis. Taxonomy (NCBI): domain Eukaryota; kingdom Metazoa; phylum Arthropoda; class Collembola; order Symphypleona; family Bourletiellidae; genus Bourletiella; species Bourletiella hortensis. The sequence continues at coordinate 1,241 of JAQFYD010001848.1, forward strand.
ACAGGAAGATTGAAGAGATTTAAGGCAACCTGCTGAAAATGCCATTGAAGTATTTGAAGTTTGATTGGAGGCAGTACCGAATGACTGATAAGACTGACGAATGCGTGCTTGGTCAGGTGCTTTTGACATTCATGACAAGATCCTTGACCCTGGAGCACTTACATATCGCAGATATTCCAAGGCAGGTCATACTGGAAGGGGAAAATGGACAAGAAGGGGAGATATTCCAGCTACCGAAATTAAAGGCCCTACAACTTCCCAGCCCTATCATTATGAAAGCTGCAGATGAACCTTTTTTGGCCAACTTGCTTAGAATTATGTCCAACCGAGGTCCACGTCTTCAAGAGTTAAGAAACGGGGTCGAGTTGCATTGGATCCAGTATGTACCGACAGAAAAGTCGCGAATTTTCAAGAATATTAAGCTGCCGAGTCGTTGGCGTACACATGAAGAAATTCTGAACTTGATGAGCAAGTTTTGCAAAGAGGGACCGCATATTAACACATTGTCTGCAGCTTTTTCTCGAGTTCACACTCGTGGCTTGAGTAATTACTGGAAACTGGTATTCGACCTTCTTTGCCGCAGTTCTGGGTCATTTCAAAAGGTTACACTGGACCATCGTACTGCATTCATGTTGAGAAGGTTTTCACAGAGAATGCAACCACTTGCGAACGTAACAAGCTTGGATTTTGAGATGCCAGGAAGGGTGGAGTCAGAAATAACTCAGTTCCTTCTGCCTGTGCCGTTAGGTCAAATTTTTCCTACTATCACGGCCGTTAGTATCTTCTGGGGTGGCGGTTCAGGCACTGCAGTGGACGAGGCCGAATTTGTATGCCGTAAACAATTCCCGTGGCCCGCTGTGACGGAGCTGATACTGACGTTTTACAAGCTACGGAACGAGAGCCTCCGAGAGCTATCAATGTTGCTCCCCAAATTGCGATCGCTTTCACTTCCTGACTGCAGCGACTGGAAGACAGGCCATTCTTTCCGGGGGATTTGGTCCTGGTTGCCTTTACTTGAATGGATGTACATAGAAATATCTCTAGATATTAGGTTCGAGGGCAACTTTGACGCTGAATTCTGTGAAATTCATGAAGCCGAAGCTGCTGTTTTACGAAATAAGGATGACACGTTCCTGAAGGCAGTAAACATCGTTCCACCATTTCCTCCCATTAGTTATCTACGAGGTAAAATGCAAATGTATTTAAGCAAAATTGTGTATTTGAAGCATTAGTTTTCGGTGCTGTCGAGTTTACCTTTCTTTTGTTGGGCAATATTGTAGATATGAAGTCAGTTACTGTAAGGGCAATTCATGTGTGTTCGGGACATCTACGCGTGGGTACTCCGTCAAAGGCGTTGTTCCTTTCAAGGGTTACAGGGCTCATTGCTTTGAGGCAAATGCCGAACCTTGTGTTTAACCTTTGGGCAGAAAGTTGGAGTGCTGAAGGTCAGTTCCAAGTTCATTGAAATCTGCAAGTTTATGCTAACTAATTGGTATAAAAAGTTTAAAGCATCTGGTGTACTTTGTTTTCTACAGATCTTGAGCACCTGAAGCCGTTCCTCAAATTAATCATACGGGATATTTTTATCTGAGTTACCCATTTGGAAGTAGGATTCACGCTTTCGTTCGTGAGTACGATGATGAGGATGCATATCTGGATTTTACTGGGAGCTTATGAGTTGTATCTCTTATTTATTGTTCACTTAATTTCTGTGTAAAGTATGTAAGACTGGTTTTCCCTTTTTTCTGACAACGAATTCAGTAGAAATTAATCATATAGCAATGGGTCTGAGAATGTTTTATTTTTATTTCGTGGCCACCATCATTCTACATTCTATATAAAGTGCCTTTTCTGATTAAAGATCCAGTAATATGTAAACATTTAGCTCGTGTATAAGACATACGTTAAAATCATTTTGAAGCACTAAAATGCCAGACAGGGCGAATGTCTTGGGTAGAGCCCTGCGGAGTTAACTGCTTGACCTTAACCGCTGCCGGTTAACCAAATTCGTAGTACGACTGATTTCTAAGGTTCTGACCAGATATTTGACGTCAGTGACCTTAACTACAGACGATTAAATGGGGTCAAAATTCGGTTAACCGGTTAAGGAGCCTTAACCGCAGTTATGGCTAACCGCAGTTAACCACGGTCAAGACCAATAAAATTAGACGTTTTTCAATGTTTTTCACCCTAAATCCACGTCTGGAACCCTAACGCATTGTATTTTGCCTCAAGTATCCTCTTGCTAGGGCTAACGAGCTGTCTTGTAGGCGCTATGTAAGCAGGAACGTATATCCTGCATCCGCTAAGTAGCTCGATGAACTATAATAATAATTAGCAATGCGATGATTTCACCGCCAAATCCTCTTTTCCAGTGCTTCCGGTAGAGATGTATAACCATTGCACGTCTTTCTTTAGCTTACCTACAATTATTCGGCCACAGTCATGTTTATTTGAGGGTCTTAGTCACCTTGACCATGGCTAAGCCCGTGATCATGTTAATGATTGCAAGGAACGGTACTACACCGCCTTACAGGCGCAGATTGCTGGTGAATACACTCAAACTTCGATAAGACGGACTACCGAATAACGTACGCTTCGACATAACGGACCAAATTTTCAGCCCGTTTGTAACGCCTGTATTGTAAAATACGTCGGATATAACGTACATCCGAAATAACGTACCAAATTTGGCGGTCCGTTGACGATCCGTTGTATCGAAGTTTCAGTGTACTACAAATGTGTCCGCATATGTGGGAAGGTTTTTTATGTAGAATTCCCGAAAGTTACATTTTGTGAACGCCAGTTTAGATCCCGCAAGTTGTGCTAAATTTCTGCAATGGTAAAGGTTGGACCATGGAATGAATGAATTTATTGCTGATACGGCATTGGTTGGACCATGGTTAACCGACGGCTGGTTAACCGGTTAAGAAAATTTTAACCGCGCAGGGCTCTAGTCTTGGGAGACTCTAAACTGCATGAAATGCAAACCACCTTAATCGCTCTGATTTCCATGAGATGTAAGTGACCCCCCGTCGGTCCTTGCCAGCATTGGGAGGAATTTGAGCAACCAAAGTTGAAGATTTTCTGCGTTCCGGAATCCAGTCTGCAACAAATTGCAACAGAGTTTATAGAAGGACTTTTAGCTCGAGCTCCAAAAATTGAAGAGCTATGGACTGCTGTGGTTCTGCGAACCCGCGCTGGATTCCACTGATCCCTGTGGAAAAGTTTAACTTAATCATTGCGAAGAAAGAATGGCCAGTTTTTGAAGAGGGTCAACATTGTGCCTCCATTTGTTCCTATGACATACATGAAAATTAAGAAGATTACATTTTAACGTGTAGCATGTTGCGTGATGTGCGCAATGTTATCTGAAAATGCACGATCAAGGTTTGAAGGCTATCCAACTGGAAGTGAAAACATATTCGTTTTTTGTATCCGGGGCCGAAACTACATCCTGTCAAAGATTACTGGACTCTGCATTAAGACGAATGCCAAACCTTGAGTTCTGCCTGCGTGCAACCGTTCTTAAACAGTCTCCTGGGGATCTCAAATTTAGCATTCTAAGAATCAAATTAGTTTACGGCAACATAGGTCATTATCAGTAAGTTTTATGCTATTAGTACTGTAGTCACAAACTAAAGCAGCCGCGGAATCCATTATCACGATGCAATGGCGATTCGTTTGTAATTACAATGGTAAGTTACCATTTGATTACAGCCAATGCAATGGTTACTATTCTCAGCGGCTACTGTCACGAGTCAATGCTTATCACTGTCATGAATGAAAGCAGTCTGGCGTCAAATTTCATGCTGGCGACTCATTTCTGCCTTTGTCTCAAAATGCTTCGACAAATGCCAGGAGCATAATGCAAATACATGTTTTTGTACCATGCCGAAAGGAAATGCAGTTCCTGCTATAAACTGCAGTGTCAAATTCGGATAAATCTTCATTATTTTATTGTCATTCACCTAGAAAGCTAAGCCTGTGAAGCTCTAGAGTAATTAGTGTCTAACCAGCTTATCCGTGTCTCTAACAAGCGTCAGTTCTTCATGAGAAAGCTTCTGCTACTCAGGTTTTGAGGACATATATGGTCTTCGAACGGGGCAATATTTAATTTCCACAATGTCTCCCTATGTTCCCACGTCCAATCCTTTCGTCATAATTAATTTCTTGGCCAGACCAACGACAGCGAAGCAAGGGTTGCATCTAAAAATTAGTGGAATTTACAAGTTTCATCCAGATTCGGATGTCACTTCAGAGAATCTTGCGGCAAATGCCAACACTGGCACAACCCAGACAGTCCGTTACCCAGTAGGGGAAGTTAAGATACCTCATGACAAAAGATTGTTTCTTTTTGGGCCGGCCATTCCTGGTAAAAATGTCAGTCTGCTTGCTCACTGTGTACACTTTATGGGCCAACCTATCAGGGGACTTATGAGGCTTTCTTGGCTCGACAGGGAAACAGGCAAGGTGGAAGTACGGAGGTAAATAGATTATGATGCAGTGGTGAACTGGCTAATATTTGCTACTGCAAAGTGTTCGGAAGACAAGTGACTAACAATAATATTTTGTCGTAATTTCAGATGCGATGGCCACACCTTAAAGAAAATGAAACGCGAGCTGAAATCAGGAGTACCGTTTGTTATTTTCTTCGAGGCTTCGCTTCGTACACGAGATCAGCAATGTTTTACCATTGATAATGAACACCATTAGCTTTATTTGCTCTTTCTTCTCACATGTGTCTTTCGACGTAAATAAACAGTTTCTTCCTTTGCGATTTGTTGGTTATTCGGATGCCATGACTATATAACGGCAATTACTTCCAAATTACAAGGCTTATACAACTCTAAAGGTTCTGCATTTCCCCATAGTAAAGAAACCACTGCTCCGCGCGGGGCTGAAATCCTGCTCATGCATGACGTCAGCTCGGCGGGAAACCCAAGGGTACGGATATAGGAATGTTAAGCTCCGAGAGAATTTGAAAAAAAACTTGAGTTGTGGAGTGAGATCACGTAGTAGAGTTGTCGTACATTAAAGAGGAATATACGATCAACAAGTGGCGTATAAATTCAAGTGTCCTGCAAGTCAAATTTTTCCTAAAATTACGAAAATAAAAGGGAGTTGACGTGGGAGTGAACGGCGTGGCGGCTGAACATATGTACGTTAGAGAAAGGTTAACTGAACGCAGATACTTAAGGACAAGAAGCCTATGAACTGGAAGGACTTGGAAACGGCAGCTAACCTGTATCTAAGGAGACGCGGGTAACGCTTGAAGTTGCAGGCATTTTATTATATGTTTTAGAGCCGAAGAGCTACGTTTTGCATATTCTCCTGGAAAATTGGTCTGGTGATACTGGCACCCCGAATTTTGTTTGCCCACAGAAAGGGACGACAAAATACGAATGCGGGTAGTGGGGAGCAAGCAAAAGGAGTACCAGAGAAAGGATGACGTCACAAAAAGAGCGGCAGATCTAAAGGAACGTATGAAAGAAACCCTCGACGCAACGGAACAGAAGCCAAGAGAGCAGGACCGGAAAGATGTTGAGAGTCTCACAGGCACGGACAAAAAAGCAGTAGTGACGATGCAAATGATTATGCTGAGAAGAATGATGTCGATGAAGGACAACTTTACAAACGCGCTTGAGACATACGGGCAATGGCTACAGGAAGTTAATTCGAAGCTAGAGGAAGTACGGGCACTAAATGAGACCCTCGAATGCATACTCGATGCAGTGACGAAAAACTGGGACGAGCAAAAAGCCAGCACGGACAAGAAGGTCAAGGTATTGTAGCAAGAAAATGACAAATTTAAGAAAGACGTTGCAAAATTATCAGAGGAGAGAAAGTGCAAAAATGTGGAAGAAAGTAAAGAAGAGAGTAAACAACAACAGAAAAGTAACGTACATATCGTACAGAGAATCAGGAAGACTGAAGCAACGATACGACAGAAAAACTTGATCTTCACAGGAATTAAGGAAAACGAAAATGAGAAGTCAGATGAAACGTACAGAGAAATTAAAAACGTCATCCAAAATGAATTACACGTAAAGGCTGAAGTGGACATGGTCAGAAGAGTCGGAATGAAGCGAGTTCAAAAGGACAGGAAGATATTAGTTAGCTTCAGATACGAGTGGCAAGTAGAGAAACTTCTTGCAGTAAAACACAAACTACGCAACGTCAAGGATGCCATCATCTACATTGACAGAGACCTACCACCAACGTACATTACAGAGTTCGAGAAAAATGCATCAATGAATAAATACAGAAATGTGGAACTTAAAAATGCTGAACCATCCGCAGAAACGAGTAATACGTAAAAAGTGTCGAAAAATTAATAGATTAAGCTATGATGATAAAACGGAGTGTATATTATGTAAGAGTAAGATTTGTATTTTACAAGCAGAAGAACTGTGTGATGTTAACACTTTTAGAAACCGACTGACTTGAACGTGAATATTTGTACTGTATTGATATACTAAAACGAGCCGAATACGTGGAGGGAAACTCATAACTTTTGGGTAAACGCTGTAAAAGTTCGAGAATTTCTACTTGAATGTGCAGAATACGTGGAGGGAAATTTATAATTTTGGGTGATTGCTGTAAAAGTTCGAGAATTATATATGAGCTGTATGGAAGAGGATGACTTAACGTAAAACTTTGTAAGATTGTAAAGGCTAACTGCCGTATCAATAAAACCAATCAGATCCGAATCAGATCAGCATGACGTCAGCTGCGAACCCATAAAATGCGCGGATTTTCTTAGCATATGTACATCCATCATATTAGCATGTGCGAAAGTTGTCAAGCTGGACTCATGTCATTGCAACTTATTAATTAATAAATTATAATGCCTTTTGGCTGTGCTGTAGCTGCATGCCGCAATGGCAAAAAAGCTAAGGGTCTTCGTGAGTCATCGCTACTTTTTCACCGATTTCCGAAGGATTTAAATCTACGCAGGGCGTGGATCTCAAAGTGCAAGCGAGGAGACAAGTTTAATGTGAAAAATGCAGCTGTCTGCTCTGATCATTTTCTGCAAAGTGACTATAAAAGAGATTTACAAAGTGAACTGTTGGCACTTCTAGCTAACAAACGTTTGAAAGATGATGCAATTCCAAGTGTATTTCCGTTTAGGCAAACAAAGATAGTAAACATAGTCAACTCCTCTCGTGGAATCAGAGCAAAGAAACGAGTAAAAAGTGAACTGGTTAAGGCGCTTTTACATCAAGCTTCGGGCCCAAACAGTAATAATGGTGAGTACGGCATGATTCCAAATGACTAATAAATACTTTCATCCCGTAGAACAAAATATTTGTCTTGTAGATCGAAGAGAATCAGAGGAGTCAGGCCATGAAGCTTCTACATGCGATGAAAATGTTGATTCCAGTGGCACAGGAAGTAGTTCCGATCGTACTCAGTACTCAAGAAGTTCTTCGAGAGGAATGTAATTAAGTACAAGTCATTGATATTAGTCATAGGTACAGGCTAGTTCATAATTTGCTCGCGTATTTACAGGTTCAAGCTTCCTGGAGTCCCGAATGTTGGTGAACAAACTTCGACAACTATTAAAGGTTTCCGAATACAGATTGAAATGTCATAGAAGAGAAATTTTGCGCCTTAATTCAACGATGAAGACAATGAATGAGAAGCTGAGAAAGGCTCATCAAAAAGAAAGAAATCAACGTTCTGAATACGTGAATTTTAGTTTAACACAACCGAAAAAACTACATGGAAACCTCCGAGTTAAATGGAGTACTGATGACATTGTCAAGGCTCTATCCATCAGAAACATTAGCTTGAAAGCATACAATGCTATACGATCGACCTTCAACATCCCGCTTCCAGCAATACGTACCTTGAATCAATGGACAGGGCGCTTTCAATGTGACGAAGGAATTATGGAGGAGGTCTTAGCAGCGATGAAAGATCAAGTACAAAAAATGGACACATTCGCTCGTCTTTGTGTGCTGTCTTTCGACGAAATGGCTCTCGACTCCAAGACTGTAATTGACCCAACTTTTACCAACATATCCTCTCACTCCAAGGTCCAAGTCATGCTGCTTCGGGGATCATGTTCAAACTGGAAACAACCCGTGTATTATAAATTTGACCAACTGGAGAAACAACAAACTGACAAAAGTAATTCTCTTCCGTGTAATAGTGCGCTTAGAAGAAATTGGACTGAAATTATGCGCCACAGTGTGTGATCTCGGGACGGATAATCAAACTCTTTTAAGAGATCTTGGCGTCACTACTGACTCTACCTACTTTTCAAATCCATTCGATCATTCGAGGAACATATTTGCTTTCGCTGATGTTCCACATTGTATAAAAAATTTCAGGAATCACGTGCTAGACCATGGAGCTGTACTCCCACATGAGACTATTGTAGACAAGAATGTTCTTCGTAAAATGGTCCATTTCAACGGTAGCGAGCTTAAGCTCTGTAAAAACTTAAGCATGGAATCATTGGAACTGACGGGTCCAGCAAGAATGCGTGTGAAGCTGTCCAATTTTTTTCTCACCGGATGGCCAGCTTAGCCTGGAAAACGTTTCCACAGCAGCCATCAATAGGCAACTTTTTTGAGATTGTAAACAACGGATTTGATACCTTGAATTCTCACCACGTAAGGGATGACAAGAACCATTTGCGGTCTGGGTTTGGTTTGTATAAACTGGAGCAACTGGAGGCGCTAGATATCTTAAAAGATACACTGCACAGTCTCAAATTTAAAACTCCAAAGAGAAACGTGCGGTCCGTATTTCTACCATGTCAACAGGGCTTAATTATTTCCATAAACTCTACTATACAACTACTTAATACTGTGTCGTCCCTGTATAACGTGAGTTTTCTACTAACGTCCCGTCTGAACCAAGACTCGCTTGAAGGATTTTTCGCAAGAGTGAGAGGCTTTGGAGGGCCAAATGTGCACCCTACAGCTCCGGAATTCCGCTACCGGGCAAAGTTAGTCATGCTCGGTGGGAATTTACGACTACCACGGGGTTCTAATGTAGACGAGGATGATGGCAACTATATGAGTAAGTCGTTGCTGACTCTTGCAAAACAGAATGCTGTTCCAAGTTTTGACGAGGACGTGGACGATGAAATTACAAAGACTCAGGTACTACAACAAACTTTTCATGCAATGCAGTCTCAAATTATGTCATTAATTGCTTCAATGTTTAACTTCTCAGGTTACTAGAAGGAGCATGAGGCTTCAGTTTAACGAACTTGATGAAGAATCAGTACTTTACTTGGCTGACTATTTAGCGTGGAAGTTGAAAAGAAAGGACTATGATGGCTATGAGTGTAATCTTGCCACAGAGTTTTACCAGAAATCTTGGCTTGGAATACTGTCCCGTGGTGGTTTAATTGTTCCAAATGATACAATACAAACTGCTGTTAAGTATTGCGAAATCCAATTCCGAAACGTAATTGATATTTATGCGACAAGCAAATAATGTGAAAAGAAATTGTACTATCACACCTGCAGGCTCACCCTGAGATAGATACGAATATAGTGAAGGAGTTTGTACGAGTCAGAATGCGCATTAGAGTTAAATACATGAATCAATTAACTCGGAAGAAATCATATGCTACTAATGCGAAGCTAAAACAGTTTGTCAAAAGCAAGAAATAAAATTATGAAGCACAAAAATTTCTAGCACAGGCATACTCGAACATCAAACTCGCCAGATTTTCCGGAGGCTAAACCAGGACACCTCAAAAACTCCCCGCCCACCCCCTCCCCGTTTGCCAGT
>JAQFYD010001849.1:0-11002 GCA_034694225.1 Bourletiella hortensis
GAGAAGAAGGAATATATGAGAGACAAACTTCAAAGAGTAGCTGCAGTCTTTTCTTCTCAAGAGGTTAATATCGTCGCTATGGCAATACTTGGAGAAGGAGGAAATTATGTAGAAATTTTTGGACTTTGTGTGCATGTACTCTTGCAGCGCATTAAAAAATCCGTGGGCTGAAAATGATTTTTATGAAAAGTTTCTCCTTGAGCAGGAATCATTATTATGCTACAGCACTATATGCAGTGGAGGTTGTCAGGGAGATGAGACTTTCCTGTGGTTTTGTTCAATGTTGGCATCGCATGATGCTGGAAATATTACTTTGCTGCTTGTCTCTAATATATATTGGACATGTTGAGGACATTTTCCCCTTGATTCCTTAATTGCTTACGTAATGACTGTTGACTGCTGAAAAAGGAAGCTAGGTAACTGCTTCTGCTTCCATCCAAAGGCATTTCTTCCAAGTAGTTATTGGTTGTCATCAAAGCCAAAAAGTCACAAAGACATTGAGGTTTCTTTTTTTTCTTACGCTACTCTATCTTATACAGAGCTCTTAAAGGGGACTTTAAGCTAAAGGAAAAAAAGGGGGAACAAGGAGAATAAGAAGAAGAACTGGATCCTTGGCAATAAGATATTGAAGAAGGAGGAAAGGAAGGAAGAAAAAAGATATATAGCGCTCGTAGTGAATAAGAAAGGGTTTCCTCTAAAGCTATAGCTTAAGATCTTGTCTTTCCATAATATTCTAATAGTATTCAAATACCTACTACAAGGTCTTCTTGTTATGGATGGATGGCAAAAGTTAAAATCACTCTTGACGACGATTCGGGGCTTTAGAATACAGTATGGTTCTCTAAAGCTCTGTATATTATAGTAGCCTGTCGGATGACATGTGTTATTTTTACCCGTTCATTGTACTCACTCTCTCCCTGTGTCTATGGTAAAGGACTGACATGAGAGATCCAATTCCCATCTTCTGTTCCTCCCCCATAGTAAAAATCAGTCTTCTTCATCATGGAGTTTCAAATAACAAAAATATTGTAGACCTCTTCTGGAGTAGTTGTATGCTGTAAAAGTATACGTGCGGCGGCGGGTGTGGCAAATTCATACTTTGAGTACTCTCATTCCCCCCTCACTCTCTTACTTATTAGAGCTATTAAAAGGAAGTGTGTGTGTGTGTGTATGTGTGCGTTTCTGTTCAGACTCAAAAGCTTTTGTCTTTGAATCCTTATTTTAAAGTCACTTTGGACATGGAAATTACTGTCTTTTACGTTCATCGGATGCCGTTTTACTACTACTAGCTACAGTGACAGGGGCAGAACCAATTATTCCGTAGACTGACTGAGTCAGCCTAAAGTACTCATTATTTCTCATGCGTAATGTCACGCATATAGGACATGACCCGTGTGACCTCCTCCTCATCTCTTCTTGTATATTGAGCAGTAGTATGTGGTTCCTATCAAGTGAACAGTTGATGGGTTCAAAAGTAAGTAAGTCGTCATTTGGATGGATGGATGGACGGATGGATGGAAACGTTGAGAAATGTAACAGGCTGGGAATGAAGGAAGGAAGGCGGAGGATTTTCCATAATATGAGAGTTATTCTTGCCATTAAGTTGGAAATGTATGTTAAAATGGGAAAGTTAAATACTGTGTGGGATTTCTCAAGTAAGTTAAGTTCGGTTAAGTTTTTAAGACGAGTGTTTTACGGTAGGAGTAGTGGTAGAAGTTTAGTAGTGTAGAAGCTAAGGAGTGAGAACTGGAGTAGCTGCTGCTATGTATGAACTAGCAGACAGGAGTAATCGTAGGAAGCTTTAACAGTTCAAGTTAGAAACCATGCATGGATGGTTGAGCTTTGGGGAAGTCATCCATCCGTGTGTTTTAAGGTTTTACTGCGAGAGAAATTTTATTGACGTCAAGAATGTGTTGAAACTTTGTTTTTAAGAGATGAGTTTGCTGTGTCGGCTTTGCTTTTTCTTCACTCTTAGAATGTGCCAGCAGCATGTGTGTAAATTCCTTTGTGGATGGAAACGGGAAAAAACGTTAATGCGAAGCGCGTATTTCTGCTGCGTGAGTGTTTATGCGTACGTGCAATTGAGTTGTTCAAATCTTTGGAGGACAGGAAGGAAGGCGATGGGAAATGCAAGGAGTGTAAGCATCCATAGTAAATTTGTTGCAGTCCTCTTGCCTGCCATTGAACATAGTCATTGAATTGCATTGCATTGCATTGCTGCACTGCATTGCATTTTTCTTTCCTCCATATCTGTTCCTTTCCTGGTCGTTAGCTGCAGTGTAGTAGTCTTAGGAGCCGTACTGTGTGGAAATAAGTACGAGTTGTGTAATAAGGAATGAAAGGAGTGCGGTGGAAATGTACAGTTAGGTTGTATGTTTTTCCTAGAACAAGTATTTTATGCTGAGCAAACGTGTGAGTCTGGTAGTGTACTTGAGAGGAAATCTGGTGTGGAGAATTGCTCCGAAAATGGAATTGGTTTGGTGGAGAAGGAAAGATTTCTTTCTACCATTCCATTGGATTGCTTTATTATTTTCGTGAAGTAAAAGGAAACATTTTTCTGCCTTAGAGGTTAAAATACTTATCATTTAATTTAAATGCATACAAGGCTGTTGTGCAGGGGTGGTCGAACAGTAACAATATTTTTTCGGACTCTCTCGGTTGGAGATGATGATACTGTTGTTCTTCATGTGGTGTTGTTACCATTGTGCTTAATGACATTAGCAGGGAAGAGACAAGAGGAAGTATCTTTCATCACATTTCCCGTCAGTTTACTTATCATCGCATAATTTGTCACAGGCTGGACGATGTGTGTGGTGGTGCTCATGTACTGCCTTTGTTAGTAATCTTTGTTCATTGTTTGCTCATATCTCCATTGCATATAGTCGGGTAAAGGAGAATAACTGACGTAATCATTATAACGACTGTTAGCGTTGTTAACCATGAATATGATAGTGGGCGGAATGCCGTAATGTTGTGAGACCTGCGCGGAGCAGTTATTTTTACCGCTGATCCTCCTGTCAGGCCTGATCTTCTTTTGTGTGTGAGAAAGTCGTAGAAAGTAATGGTAATTGTATGCAGTTCGCATTGTGCTCAATGTTCCGCTCGGTCACCATCGTGGTTTCAAGCTTTTTCTTATCTTCTCTCCACGGAAGAAATTCGGAATGGGAGCAATGGAAGTGAGTGGATTGTGTGGGAGAGAAAGAGAGAAGTGAAGTATTCCCGGAACTACTTTTCTTGTTGTGTAATTTTAATACATAACAAGTACATGTATATACATACACACGAGTGTGTTTGAACTGGTCGGAACTGGATTTCTTCGGGATAGACACCATGCCGTGAGACTTAGGGTGAAGTGGAGGTTTAGTGGCTGTCGAGTGTGCAATTCCCATTTCCTATTTGCATGTCCCACAGGTTTTAATTATTCACGAGAGCAGAAAGAGCGGGTAAGCAAGCGAAGAGAGAGCGAGATGAAAATCAGAACGGACTCTTTATTTGCCCTCACGTCGCCCACAGTATATTTCTCTCTAGTAGTTCTCTGGCTTTCGTTTCAGTATCTCTTCTTCTTGGGTCTTTACTATTTATCCATGATGCTCAAAGTGGGTTACTTATATACTTTGCAGGCAGGAGAAAAGTAAGGGAGAGGCATATGGATGAGGGAATAGTCCTTAAAAGCTTCTTCCACGGTAATTTTCCAGTCCACTAGCACCTTGTTCTTAAAGTAGAATGAATGAGTGAGTATTATTTGTGTATGAACGGAAGAGGAAGGAAGGAAATGCAGGCGATTGGGATTGTATGGCGGTAGTAGGTAGTAAGGTGGTTAAGTTAGTCTTTTAGTTCGTAATATTCTATTGGCTCAGTGGTTTTTAATAGACTGGTGGAGAGCTGTAGCGTGCTTTAGTATCTTCCATGATTTGTGTTTGCATTGTGTGTGTGTGTGGGTTCCTGTGACTCTGGGAAGGACACATGAGCTATCGTTCGTAATGGTATTACCCGGACCGGGTTTATGTTTTTCCTCGTGCTGGGTATGAGAGAGAAACATGAGGAGAGCCACAAAGGGGAAACCAACATGTGGCAGGATGATTTTCCCGAGATTTTAAGTGACAACACGCAACTGTCATCTCTCTTTCTGTTCATATTAGCGCTGCAAGTGTATGCCGTCGGTATCACCACCGCTGGGTTTCGTGTTCCCGTTGAAGTTGTTGTTGCTGCTGCTGCTATATTCCGTACAAGCCGTTATGCATATCTGTCCTTCAGAGAGAGACAGTCAGTCAGTGCCCCTCTGTTCTCAATCTCACTTTAGAAGACCCTTCTCCCACAGGTTTGCTTTTTGCCTGAAAGGTTTTGTGAACAGGATGATGACGGTAGGAAGCTTCTTCTTCTGCTGTTGTGTATGACATGTATGGGTTTGATTGGCAGAAAGATAGTGGGATGCCTGATTGGGATGGAGCGATACTATTATTGTTGCTGCTGCTGTTATTGAAAGATGGACTGTGTGTGGTAGGTAGACCCAAGGTGTGTGGGTAGCCGTTGGTGCTGCTGCTGCTGCTGCTTTATTGAAAAGGATTTTTCAATTGTTATATGGCCATTCCAATGTTCTTTTTGGACCAGGAGAGGAAGCTGCAGCCAAGGGGCTTGAATGTGTATGGTATGGAGTATGGATGATGGTGGCCGTGGTGGCGAGAAGTCTATAGTAATTAGTTTCTTTTGGAAGAATAATGAAAGCTCTTAAATCCCTATCTCTATTCGTGCGTGCATGGATTTTTCAAAAGGAAGTCCAGATGTATTGTGCGTGAGGCATGCGACATATTGGAACCGGGTCAGAATGAGACTCCCCCTGTGAGAGCTGGAGAAGAGATGGCATCCATATAATCTCATTCCATGATCATTCTTATAATAATGATAATAATGACAAGAAAATCTGCGGCACATTTGAAATCGGAGGCGCTTTGATGGGATTAGGAAACACCTCCACCTGACTACCAACTCCTTCCCCCGATTAATCAAAAAGAAAGGGTTATAATGAGTTAATAATTCTCTCATGCAAGCGGAACGAACGAGCGGGATCATGTGGTGCACAAATATGAATGAACGTTGCGTGTGTGTGTGGAACAAACGGAAAGAAAAAGGGTTAAAGCGGACGAGAAGACTAAAATAGTAACAAGAAAAGAAGTCATTAGAAAAAGTTTATAAAAAGATCGATGAGAAGTTTTGGTAATAATTATTAATGTTTCTCTTGATTTGTTTCCAGATTGACCAACAGTAGTGAAGGGGAATGGATTGGCCATTCACTTATCATTCAAAAGGGAGGCCAAAAAACTTTCGGGTTCAGCTATGGTCACTACTGGCATACCTTGTGCTTATGTTTGGATCCTTGGATTCTTCCGCAGAAGCCGACTCAAGTCCGCCTGTCGCAGATGTGGAAGATCTATTCAAAGGTATGTGTGTGTGTTACTCAACCCAATCTATATTATACTCTCTTTCCAAGTGTCTAATTTCTTCCTGAGCCAGCCCAAATGCTGCTGCTGCTGCTGTTAATAATTCTGAAGGCTTTACTTCCACTTGATGGATTTTATGAGGCTCCTACACACTACTACTCCAGTATCAAAGTGCTTACTCTAATCGAAGTCCATATACACTAAAGGCATAAGTAATGGCAGCCGTAAAGGGAGGATGTGACGACGACGACCAATCGTGGAGTATTTTTTTCCCTTTCCTCTTCTTCTTTCTGAGTGAGCAGAAAAGAAAGAGAGTAGTATAGTATAGTTCTGGATCAGATGAAATGAGGTGTACCTTACATTGTTTGTATGTGTTAGTGTGGTTCATGACGGGAATGTCTTGTTCAAGAAAAGGGGCATATCCAGGCTAGAAAAAGGCCTTATGGCAACCATGGTGTTATACAATAGGGGATTAAAGGACTCCTTTATTTCTCAGCTTGCTGTATAGCTATATACCTTCCTTCTATAATTATTTACCACTATATCCAGTTGGAGCCGCCTGCTTAAAAGTATACCTTCGCTAGGGATTTTTTTTCAAAAAGGAAATTCTTAAAAGTTGATAGGAATGAAGGAGAAGAAGAAGACGACGACGACGAAGGAAAAAAAGAACAAGAAAAGGTCGGATCTGTTTTGAACAGCAATGCAATAGTGGTGTATATATGTACGTAGTTAGTTTAAGGAAAACTTGCTGGAATTGAGAGTAGGAGGAGGAGGAAGAAGAAGAAGAAGTAAGGGGGGAAAGAAACGGAAAATGTTGAATGAATTGAGCGGTGCTGGGCTCATTTAACTATGAGTTTGTTGGGCAAAAGAGGAACCATTATGGGAAGTATGACAGGAGGATATAACCTAGAAGAGTCTTTATTTTCTATTACCTTTCAACATTTACTACAGGCTTCTTCTCCAGTCTGCCTGCCTCCTTGTTTTGACTTCCCTTGTTGTACAACCTTGTAGTATAGTAGTAGTAGTCGTCATATAAATGGAAAAAAGGTTCCAACTAACTACTTCAACCACTGCCAACTACCACTTACTTAGTATATTGCGTTGGTACAGAGGGACAAAACGGCTGCTGGGATTTGACCTCTAAGGCATGCACTCAACTGTATGTATGCATAGCTAGGAAAGACACCAGCACCAGGCTATGTTGAAAGGGGAAAATATTGTAGGAATTTATTTTGCCGGTTCGCTCCTCTTGTGGTGAGCATTTTGTTCGGGTCTCTTCTGTACAGAATGCACTGAGACGCATTATACACACACGCAGTGCAGATGTATGTATGCTGCTGTATAATGTGAAAGTCATAGCCTTATGGTCTATAAAATGTGAAATATGCCAATTTTTATTTCGCTTCCATTTTGTTCCTTTCCGGTTCGTGAACACTAATTTAGCTCTTGACTTTGTCATTTACTATGCGGGGGTAAGTTTAGACGGAAGTCAGTCTGTATATGAGCAGAAAATGAATGAGGGATGGACGAGCCGCCGGTGCGCCTGATGAACTCCTGCTGGTTGCTTGTTCCTGGGAGGAAAGTTTTTTGGTAGAGCTAAAAATTAGGAATGGCTTCCACCAAATATTAGGAAGGGGAGACAGAATGAGAAATTGAGAGAAAGGAACATCTAATTCAGATGCCACATAGTGGGGACAAAAGGGCAAGCAAACTATAAGGGATTTGCTGTTAGAGGAACCTGTGTCAATATGTATAGGTGGTTCCGGCTCCGGAGAGGAAAAAACCATGGCGGAAGAGTGGAATTTTAGGGATGAAGACGCATGCAGGGAGAGACAAGAAACATTATTATGATTCCAGTCTGTCTTAGGTGCACTATTGTTGGAATTATTGAAGGATCATGTGAACTGCGAGACTAAAACCATGCACGTTTAGTATATGTTGGTATCCTACCTGCGGTTATGTGTCGGGGATTCAGAATTATGTGAGATTTTCCCAAAATCGGGAATGGTACCCCTGAGGATTGGCTTAATAGGCTGAGATTGAGATTGGGATTGCCTTGCTCCTTATATTGGTTGACACGACTCTCTGACCTGTACTGACAGCTGGGCGCAACATACAGATATTCCGACATAGACATAGGCAGCAGACCGAGAGATCCCAAATAAAGAGAGAATCTAGTGTGTGAGTCAGACAGACACAGTGAGACGGAGAGAGATGGTCGAGGGGGAGCTGGTCGTTCATCGTCGTAGTCCTGCAGATCTGAGAACTGAGGAGGGAAAAAGATCTCACTCACTCTCTGAGGTCTCTCGTCGCTCAAACTAGATGAAAGGTTTTTTCCCTTTTAACACAAGCAGACACGATCGTCTCTAGTAATGGTAGCATAGTATTGCGACATATAGGATGACTGGAACCTCATGTTTGATTTCACTGAAGCTGATGAAACTATTAGGATTTATTGAGTGTGCTTCACCCCTTCTTTGGTGAACGAATTGCTCTGTCAGTGAGTCTGAAGCAAGTCTGATGCGGCCGGGATGGATGAGCAGACTAGTGTTATAGAATAGTAGCGCTGCTAGAAGTAGCAGAGGAGCACATAACGTAGTAGTACAACAGGGTTCCTCATATTCGTAATGTTATTTTTTTATACTTTTTTACGCACTCCGTGTGCGTTCGTTCGTTCGTTTACCAGGGCCCGGGCCAATGCCGGCTCCTCGTGTGGTAACTCATTCTTTTAAGGGAGCTCGTATACATGTCGACCACCAGGAGCTTGGAAGCTATAGCAGAGTTTCCCAAGAGTTGTATATAAGGAATGCCGTGTGGCAGAAAGAAGTTGACGGACTGACTGCTTCTCCAGCTACTTTTCCTTTATCTAGGGTATCCTAGGTAATGGAGCATTGTGTGTGTCTATCTTATAAAAGTTCCTGAGCTCTTATCCTCCTTGGAAGCACTTTTGGTACCATATAAGATTGTAGATAGAGGAGGGTGCCATTGCTGTTGTAAAATCCCGTAACTTAGTTGCATGCCTCCTGTGCTCGTTTTTCAATTGAATGGTCCAAGGGACGTTGTTCTAGAGGGGGGTTTTAAAGGGAGAAGAGATGAGATAGGGCTGGTACGAATGCCATGTAATTGATTGTCTGACGTTCAACCATTAAGTCAATGTAACTTTATCGAATTGCATTCTTTTCCCTGGCTGACTCCATGCTCCGCGTGAATGCTCCGTTTGTATATTTGTTGTTTTTTCTTTCCGCCATCCCCTCTCCTCACAAAGTTATCATCATCTGTATGCATTCATTCGTCTGTCTCTGTTCCTCCTCTGTCTCTCTCTCCAAGGAATCAGATCAGGCTCAAGTTCATGAATCTATTTGAGCATCTCATGTATTTTTTGAATGCCATCATTCCTTTCCTGCTGATGATAGTAAAATGAGGGGTTGTACAAGCTTTTGTTCATCCTAGGGATTATTGTTATTATGCAGCAGCTTGTGTATCTAGGATCAGTTTCGCCCCCCTCATCTGTTCTTCTTTCTTTGCTACTGTTGTTCCTGATTGAGAACTGTAATAATAATGAAACTAGGAGACTAGAAGACGGGTTAAGACAGCAGTGTAGCGTAGGATTCTGCAATTTGGTCGTGATGAGAAAATGACTGTGAAAAGGCATTTTCAGTTTATTGTGCGGGAGCAAGATTAAGGGTGTGGATCCCATTGTATGTGCATGTATATACATTTTCATGAATAGCCTTAGATTTGCCAATCAGGCAATGCACAACAACTTTTCCAAAGTCTTGATAATGTGATCCCTGTTTCTATTGCTACCCCAAAGGACGGGAGAACATCCCATTTGGTTTTCTCACGGGATCCGCTGAGTCAGCTCATATTTTGCATTTGGCCTCGATGGCATGGTTCGCGTCGTCATTGTAGTCAGTTGTTGTAAATGGGAAAGGAGGATGCTGCACCACTCATCCGTAATATTGGTCCGTCTGATCCGGAAATAGAGATGCTTAAGGGCTTGTCGTCGTTCTCTTGACCTGGAACATTAGTTGTTGTGACTATATGTATGTACAGAATGAATATTGAGCAAATAGGTTCCTGGTGGCAATATTTGATTGGAGCTAATAATCCAATTTGAATAGAATAGGATGGGTGGAGGACGAAGAGGCTAATGGGACAAGATGATGATGACCGAGTTGGTGGAGCGAAAGAGAGGAGAATGAGTAGCCTTAAGAGGCGGGAAGGAATGAAACGTTGCGCTACACTGGACCCAAGTGTCATTCTGTGATTCCGGAAAATTCCCTTGTTGTTATTGAGTCAACTCATATCCATGAGGATTTGAGTGGATCCATCCCGATATATAATACATCGGAGTATAAACCTTAGGGTTGAGATACTAATCGAAAGTTTAGCCATTTTACTTCATCTATGGCCTTTGGCATCGTTTGAAATGTTATTGGAATCCTTACATTTCTGTCGTTAGATTTGTCTCTAGCATGTATGGTAGTATGGTCACATATACAGGTTCGTGTAAATGTTTTGAGGATTACTACTGTACTACAGGGGATAGATGTGGCATTCGACCTATGGTGGTAGCAAGACATAATTTATTGCCGGCGTTGTGAACGGAAGTTGTGATATTTTTGATTGTGTTGTTGCTGGCTATGTAAGGGTGAGGTATTAGTTTGTATATAGATATACGATGATGATGGGATATGTATTATTATGGGATAATGTGCCGAACGGAGGGAGTTAAGCTGGTGGCTGGGTGACAAGTTAATGAATTGGAAAAATAGGATTTAGGATAGGATGATGGGTGCTCAGATGATCGTGTAACGAGTAATAGTGATAGGATTCATAGTGTTCGGAAAAGCCATTATTGCTCTGTGAGTGGCTACATGTATGGAATTCTATAATATGCGTACATAATGGCCAAGAGTCCTACTGGGTGTGTAAAGTCTGAATTGTGAAAAATATATGCTTTTACTACCACTACTACTTCTGAAAGGGTATGGTTGGTATGAGGAGCAAGCAGACAAGTCAGGATTGGAAAGAATTCTTTTGCCATTTGGTCTGTCTGTCTGTCTCTCTCTCTACGCGCGCAATGTACCCTTGCTCAGTGGGTATGAATAAATGAAACATAAATTGTGTTCCTGTTAAGGAGTAAATGGAAATGAGATGTAGCACCACCGGTTACGAACTTGCCATCTATCTCTTCCATGCAAGTTAGCATCATCACCACTACTACTGCTATTGCATTTACTATACAGATGTAGTAGAAGAGGATCGAGAAGGTAGGAGTGCCGGGAGCAGGATCATACCACAATGACCACCACATAGCATCGACTACCATCACCGCCAACACTACCGCACTCACTCACACAATAAGTCAGTCAGTCAGTCATAATAATTTGGAGGAATTCAGCGAAAAAAATTGGAACATGTGGAGATTTTATTATTGTGAAACTCTCTTTTACTGGTTCCGTCTATATAGTCAGGCTAACGTATCCATGACGTTTCAGCTTGGTTGAGCATTCTCACAGTGGACGTTCATGCATGGATGAGAACTGATAGAAATGTTTCCC
>JAQFYD010001850.1:0-10999 GCA_034694225.1 Bourletiella hortensis
TAGCTAGCTCATAATATAGAAAATATCTTTCATGAATGCATGTCGAGATTGCATAGGTATATTACAACTCTCCTGACAACTACATCGCTCGAAAGCTTACAAAATAAACTTATTATTCTTGGAGATTCCATGTCCGAAGTTAATATCTTTGCGGAAGAGACGACAGCTTTATCATTATTTTCCATAATGTTAGGCAAATTCTTAATTGCCTCCGCGCGTCTCCCTTCCATTGAAATATCTGCAAAGTTCTAGCGTTTTACTGCAAAACTTCGTCGTACTAGTTGAACTTGGCCAAAATATTAAGCATGATAGGATTTGATTTGATGAAAACCCCTCCATGCTCTTTCCCCTTCCAAGTTTCGTGCGAGGAAATAAATAATAATTTGCATTCCACATTATCATTTCTGTAAGAGAAGTGGCTTGCTTTATTTCTATGAAAAGCTCAATAATATTGATTGGAGCGCTTGCTTCTATTGCGAATACACAGGGGAAGCAATTGCTTACTTTGCGGATTCAAGCCAAGGTCATAATGGGAAAGTAACTACCCACATTCTCATCACGTTTTCATCGAGTACATTAAGTCTAGTTTTATGATTAGGACGCGGGGTAACACATCCATGAAGTGATTTTCAAAGAGAAACTCCAGCAAAGTAGAGCTGTCATGTTCGTCAATGTGGATGTGAGAAAGCAGCGATTTGCTTACCGATGGTAAGTAAATCAAGTCAGTTGGAGAAGCAAGCGGAAGAACAAATGGAAACATGGGAAAGTGGATGACAGGATAAGACGGAGATTTGAATGTCTTTTTCCTCTCCCTTCTCCTCTTTCCCACTACTTTCCTCCTCTTCACTTCCACCAACCACTTTCTAGTGCTTTTCATCATGTATACAAAAGTTCTTTTCTTAAGCAGCTCCATTAGAAGAGTGTAAGACAAGTTCTTAGCATACCACTAGCAGCTGCTACTGCTGCCTCTCCCTCCTTCAACAACTGCTGCTACTGCATTTTCAAGGTTTTTCCTTTGCAAAATTCCAACGAAGCAAATGTTATTCTGTCGCTACAAATACTTCTACCACTACATGCAAGATTAAAGCTGGATTTATATCCATGCATGTCTATGTCTTCATTCTACTGAGACATTATCAATCAGTCGCATAAGCTGTATCAAATTTAAGACTGTATGCTTTTATATATGCGCATATGTACAAAATGCTTGTGTATTTACCAGGCCCAAATAATTTTCCCTGGAAGAATCTTTCGCTTTAAGAGCTTAAGAAGCTCTTTTACTTTATATGGCCGTACCATGCATGCCCTATAGAAGAACGTAAGACCTTAATTTCATGTTTGCCATCTTCCTTGGATTTTTTGTTCATTTCCGCAAATTTTCATCCGGGGGCATTCTATGCCATTCACGATTCATAGCATCTGCATCTGTAAGTTTATTTCTCAAAATTGCAGCGAATAAAGCTGATTCACATGGTCTTTTTCTTTAAAAAATTATGTGGAACTGGGTAGATGAGGAGAATGATGCATAAATAAGAGCTAATTCGATAGCATTGCATTCGGAATACAGGTTCATAGCTTAATTTTTAATGAGTTGAGCTAAAACCACAGCAAATTAGTATGTTCCTAAAGGGAATAGAGCACCAGTGCTACACAAGTAAATTGGATCTAATGCTTTGGTATGCAATGTAACCAATCATGATCACTAGCATGATCAGTGGAGTCTGCTTTGAAAATTGTAGCAGCAATGGTGGAAAGAGATTACTATGTTTTTGAAAAGCACTACTTACTACCGTCTACTGATGTTGCATGAAAAAGGTCGCAGCTGGGACGAAATGTAAAGGTACTTTTAGCTACTTTAAGGATCTCATAGGCACTTTGGACTGCACTTTCGTAACAATATTATTTATACGATACTTGACTGGCGAAAGGGAGAGAGACAGAAAAGTGAGTGAAAGGGAAAAGAAAATCTGTAGCAATGTGGAATGAATGCTGTAGAATTTCTTTGGGAAAAATGCTAGAGAGAGGAGGGGGCACGTCTGATCCTATGGGATTGGTCCTATAGTGCTTTGAGTCGCATGGTAGCTAACTATACATAGCTACTGTCTAATAAAGCTACTTGCTCCTTGTTAAAATTCCTCCAGTGAACCCATATCTTTTGTGTGGTAATTGCTTTGCTTCTTGAAAAGTCCTCTCCAGTATCGAGGGAGGGAATGACTTCCCTGGAATGCTTCGTTTTTATTTTTCTGTAGCCATAATAATAATTCCATCCATTTGATTCAAACCAAGAAAGAAAGACTCTTGGTAGCATATTAATATGTATATTTCCATCTTCTTTCAAGCTACTCCTTCCATATGCTCGTGTGCTGCGAATCAAGTGGCCTTTTATTTATAACAGAAAAAATCTGTTGCTGGAGGAAGAGCCGGAGGAAATCTGTGGCAGTAGAAATAATGGCAATGTCACAAAGAGTCCATTTCCCTTGAATTCATATGCTATAGAATAGAAGGATCTCGCGTGACAATACTCTCAACGTCCCATTATACATGTTTCTATGCTTCCCTTATTCCAGTAGACGTAACTTTCATGATCGCATGTTTGGATGAAAAAGTTGGACAGGAAAACTCCTTAGGTTTCCACACCTTTGTGATTTATGAACGGAAAGAAAATTTAGTTGTATACAGCGATGAATCTCTAACATGCGATTTACGGGATCGAAAACAAATTAAATGATTGAAAAGATAGGGGAAAGCATCAGGGAAAGAAAGAAAGTCCTTCTTTTTGGCCTTTTAATTAGAATGGATTCATTCACCTGCCTTTGTATAAGCATAGTAGTGATAGTACTAGCTACAAGGAGTAGAACAAGAGGTTTCACATCTTACCAAGGTTATAGCATCATTACGAACAGATGGCGAAGAAGAAGTTGTAATTTCCTTCCTGCTACTGTAAGGTTTCAGTCTATTTGTTCTTAAAGGTTGGTGAATCTTATGGGCGTAGGTGGATGGCCGTTCAAGAGGGAGATAAGGAGAATCCACCAGAAGTACGAATCTGCTATACATAGTAGCTAAGCAAAGCTATGCTAGTCCTGGTCTACTTCTTTGTCCGAGAAGTTACTTAGAAAAAACGGTTACTGAAGGTAGTGAATGGAGAAAGCAATAGTTTACAGCTGCAGCTTCATCGGAATGGCAATTCGATGCATCTACTTCTGAGCTAGAGAGCTTGTTTCAGCTCAGGTCAAATTACAGTAATTACAATACAAGGGAGATTCTACCCCATCTAGCATAGAATGTTAGCCCGATTGAGTGAAATAATGCTTGCAAATGTGACAAGATTTCAGGCCATTGATTCAGCAAGCATTATCGTTCCACTTGAAAAGAATTCCGGAGGAAATGGCTTTTTCTTTGTTCCTGCAAATTTTACAGAAGCGATGAGGAAGTTCAAAGAGCTTGGAAATATGTTTTTCAACTTGTCATGACGACAACCATCAGGCCTATAGTTCCGTAGAAGTTTTTCCTGCATGAAGGAATACCTAGTTTGGGTTGTCTTCAGAAATGGGGTCATTTTTCATGGATTCCCAGGAAGCTTAGAAAACGGCTATTGATTGCTGGAGGTAATGGAAACGAAGATTATCTACAACTTACAGATCACCATTCCTCCTTCTGTAGCTACTACTCTGCTCCTACCGACGTTCTTGGAAACAAGGCGAGGAAAGGAGCTTATGATGCATATATGGCCACATTTCCCCCTTAGTATCTACTACCTCCATATCGGACAAGTGGGATGGGCAAGCTCGTTTTACAATAATAATGAAAAGTCTACAGAGACTTTTTGTCTCGCGTCCCAAAGGACTTAAAGCAGACGGTCTTGAAATTTGAAATGATTGAACTAACAAAACTTTTTTCTTCCTCTCTGAATTCTTCCCCCTACGCCAAATGGGAGAGTCTGGAGACAAAGTCCACGTTCATGATACCAGATCCACTCTAAATTTCTTTGATGGAATATTGTCTCATCTGTCGGACACATGAGATGGAGGAAATGCTAGTGTAGGTCAACTGAGTGAATCCATTTTGAAGAATACTCTCTCTCCTACGTCCGGATATTGGACTTCACATAAGCCCTTTCATTTACAACTTCCTATACGTACAGTCGTAGCTACACGTTGAATTGGATGGTGTACTAGCGAGCCATATCCCAGGCGAACAGCTTGACAAATCGCTTGGGTACGTCCCAAACCTCCCCTGATGACATTGTTCCTTGTCCAACACAAGATAGCCTGATCTGTCTTATAAAAATACATATGTATGTAAAAGCTCCACGTTGTTTTCTCGGATAGTCTGACATCTTCTCATTTCTTTATCCTCCTCTGCAGCTCATTGGACTTAGAGGATGATGGAAGTCATCCCAAAAGCGTTGGCAATCCATTACAATAATAAGGATGACGCCTTTATATATAAGAAATATAAAAATATTTTGTTTATTTGCCAAACAAATTGTTTTCTTCAAAATAGAAAGCTGATATTCAGGAGATTACTTTACAACAACTGTAATGATGAACTTGGCATGGCAGTGCATTAACATGGGATTTTTGCCTAAAAGGACCATCAATGGTACTTTTGGAAGGAAGCAGTTCTTGACTTGATTCTTCCGGTCTTAACTTCTACATTTAGGGCAGTGAACCCTTATAATACGGCAGAGGGTAAGGGGAGATGATAGTTTGGCATGAAATGGGAGAAATCTCTTGATGGTGTCTATCTAATTAGTAATTTTGGCAAAGACCACAACAAGGAAGAGCGCTCGGCTTTTGGCCAGCAAAGTGTAAGCAGAGTGCATAAATTTCACTAATTTGAATAGCTCTGCCTACCCCACCCTTATTTGTATAAGTTGCGCAAATTCGGGAGCATTGGATGGGTCATGAAGTGCATCTCGCGCTGGAAGGAGCGTCTTGTAAATGCGTCCTGAATCCTGAAATTCGAATAATTCTGCTGACGAAGCCAAGCAGTTAACTCAGTTTGGATAAAACGCGGCTCTTTGATAGCAATATTGAGCTCATAAAAATAAAATGGCGAATGAAAAAACTTGGATAAAGCCATTCTCAGCTTACATGAAAGCGGCGCAGTTGGATGTAAAATTCGGGAATATCTGACGAAGCAATCAGTAAGGGAATATCGGCGGGTTCATTCTATACATGTAGCTACCTTCTCTATGTCCCGAAGATTTGGAAATAACAATCCTTTCTCCGATTCCCTCCATTACTATAGAAAAGGTCTGAGTAATTAGATTTTTAGCTCATTAGTATAGGCTTCATTTTAATTACATGATATTCGAACCTACCCGAGTGGGTAGCAGGAGCCTGAAGCGAACATAGACAAGGTATTTTCCTCACATTCCAGGTAGGTACGCTCGCTATCATAGATGACAGTCTGAGACAGAGGGTATACGAAATCTTATAGCAGAAAGAGGATGAGATTTGCTGTTACATTTTTGTATTATTTTTGGTTTGCATCATGCACTGCTGATATGTTTTACTCTGCTAGTAATAAGATTATGTTCACGATAAAGTAACTTGGTACCCGTGGAGTGCTAGGGATTCTATGGAACTTGAACTGCTCAGCGTATGGAATCCCTACTGAGCGGAAATTAATTAGTCCTTCAGAGCAATGTTTCCGAGAAAATAAATATCTCCTTTTGGTTTCATACTAGTCTTCTTTCACCATTGCATTGTTCTTCCTGGTCTTTGCGTTTAGTGGACTCCATGAAAGTCCTCATTGTTTCTCTGATTCTTGATATTTTTTGCTAAAGCAGTACCATACATGGCTTTCATTTATCACGTCTTATGTTCCTTGCTATACAAGTGACAACCAGGAATCTAACTTTACGTAACGCTCATGCTAAGTAACGATGATAATTTATGAAGCTATATGGTAGTGTGACGTACGACGATACTAAGAAACATGGAAATGTCACGAAGAAGTAAGAATAAAACGTTATCATTTAAAAAAGTATGTAATTTAAATGTCAAACAGTGATTCACATGAGTCCTATTTAGTGTTTCCTTGCTCATTTTCCTCGTACTGTCTCTACGTACGCATGAAAATTAAACATAATGAATATATAAAGGTTATTTCATGCAGATTGTTATTACTTTTGTAGAACGGGATGATGATTGAAATGTAATCTAAATGGGCCTCTCTTATTCTTTCAAAGTTCCATGCTATCATTTGCCAAGGCTGTTTCTCATGATTCTCCAAGCATCAGCCAGGTATAGGGTGTGCTAAACAGCTCTGGTGTTATCATCATCTTCAGGCGGTGCAAAAGTATGTTACATGATTCCGGAAGAGGTAGAAAGATGCTAGGCGGATCTACGAGACAGAAAATCCCGGTATGAATTATAGCTTCGCAAGAGTAAAAGAAGTGTAGAGAATCACGCTTCCAGCAGTCCATTGTGACTTCCTGAAACATTGGTCAGAATATAAAGTAGGAGCAATGGGTAATTCCTTCGCCTTATTGGTGCAACTCTTCTGATCTTACCTGCAACTTGGCTTCAGTGGGTTTTTCTACTCAACTCGTTAGCTCAGCGATTGAAAAATTATGATGACATGAGGCAAAGTGCTAGTAGCTTCGTTGAAGGCAAGACAGTCAACGAGGCGTAGCTACTGAGAGAAATTGTGCTTTGTTAGGGGAGTCTTTAGTATAGGAAGAAAGATAAGATCTGCAGAAGAAGAAGACGAACTTACTGATTTTTATCAGAAAAAATCCTACAACAATCTACAGGGTATTATTCCCTCGTGAACTGCATTCGTTAGGATGCGAGTTTTTATGTATTTCCAATCCCTGATCCCCCACAACCCTAGCTTGAGATTGTGATCACACACGAATAATGGAATATGCTGAGCCATAGTCGCTGCATTAAAATGAAATTCTACCCATGAGTCTAAAGATTTAAGGCCAAAGTTGGGAAAGGGATAAAGGAGATGATAAATATAAGAAAATAATTCAGCAAATATGAAAGCCGTATATTGTAGCAGTTGTTATACAGCATTATTATTATTGTAGAATATTAGAACTACCAGCAGCAGCAGCAGTTGGGCAAGATTACAGGAGCACGAATAGGTCAAAGTACTCCAACACTGCTGGTCCAGTTACTCCCTAAACTTTGCACAATTGAATTCCCCACAAAGCCCTAAGCCATGGTAGCTCCAACGAAGGAGAAAGTAAGGGTAAGTGAGGAAAGGAAAAATTGAATAAAGTGAGCAGGTGATGCAGTGCAAAGAATAATAATTACCTAGACGCCAGCTCAGTGACTGCTGAGCTTCCATCTTCGCTTCCTGTTTCTCCTCATGCCTTCCAAGGGAAGAAGAGGGTAACTCGACAAGAAAAAAAGGGAGACATTCCATAGAAAACTGGAATTACAACTGCAGTGCAGTAGTGTGATGATAGCTACAGCGTCTACCACTGGGGAAAGCAAGGGAGAAAGTATAATTCTTTTCTCTTCCATTTTTTCTCGTTCTGTCACATTCTCACGTCCCCTTTTTGTCTTTCCGATGTTGAGACAGCAGCGTAATAATTTTGGCAGCTTCGTGGGGGCTCATGGCTTACCTGCCCTGAAATTGAAAAATCCTCTTGCTTTCAAGTCACATACTCCTCCCGCCTGTATCTCCCGGGACTTGTGTACCTTTGCGTGAGGAGAAAGATTCATTTAATGCAAAGACAAAACATCATCTCTCTTCGTCTATTCTTCAGCTCTTAAACATATTGAAGGGACAGCCGTCGTCGTGTAGGTAATTGTATTTTATGAATTTCTCCGTAATCACTTTCCTATCACCCTCCCCGTCCAAGTATTTTGTTCTTACAAGCCTTTAAATTTTATTACGTATCATAATAGTATTCAAGTGAAGAAAATTATTGACTAGCAAATGCATATTGCATAAGCTGACTCTTTAGTGGCTTGAATACTGATCCAATCTTTATTGTCGAAATGAAAACTCTCATCTCTTGAGTTATTTCCAGTCGCATGTAATACTATACTCAAAGAGGAAAAAAAATTCTAAGAATTACTGACGTAACGCATTCTGAATACTTAAAATATTTATATGAAAATGAAAAGTAGATCCGCCTCCTGTAAACAATAAAGCAACGTTACTGATTCAGTGCTAGAAATACACAATATGAATCGATCCATGATGCAATCAGCCTGGCGGGACCTTACGTCTTTCTCTAAAAAAAAGGCACAACAGCGGTAGAATTTCACCAGCAAATCCATGTTTCATTCAACTAGAGAAGTAATCATAATCATAGGCCCAAATTTTCAAGATGGTGAGCTGCTTGAAGGCTAAAAAACAAGATTTATGTAAAATTCTCCTCCTTCAGGCATTCCCAATGTGAATTGAAAGTACACTAAATCTTTTTTTGGTGACATTAAGCTAGAACTCTGTCATATTCCAAGGGAATTGGACAAAAAGCTCTACACTCACTCGCAACACTTATTTCTTACTTAGGATTGATGTGAATTTATGTGAATACCTGATTGTAATTTATTTACTTACTTAGCTGTGTGCCGGGATAGTGTCACGAGAATAAGAAATTAAATGCGTATTTATTTGGTTACGAGTTCACATATCCACACAACAAGGCATGCAACAAGAAGAGTTAGATTAGCTATCCTAAGGGAAACTGAAATGAGTGATTCCATACAAGTTTGAGGAATGAAAAATGTTATAATTTTGATGAACTTTAGGGAGCGAGATATAGCGGAGCCTAGCTTCGTGGAAGCCCACGAAACTGTCAGTGAACAGCGTACGCTTTACGGCAGTATTGTCATACAGGCGGAACAAGTGCCTGGAAGCTATTATTTGCTCGCATACTATGAATTTTTCCGTGTGTTCCCACAGTGTTTCATCAATCAGTCTTGATTATCTACTTTCTGCACAGATACAGAGAGCTATATGGGTAACAAAGCAAATAAACTTTCTACGCCAATTTAGTTACGTGTATAATGCCAGATTGAATCTATACGGACGTGATCTTGCCACAGGTGGGCGGGATTTGGAATTCCAATAGCTGAGTGAGCAATATACTTCTACCACAGTGGTAATTCCCTGCGTGCATATCACAATCCTCATCCTTCACAGTTACTCTAGCAGTATCCAATGTGTCAAGATAGCCACTATAGTTTCGCAAATAAATTGCCCCGCAAATTTATTACAACTAAATATTGCTCCGACAATAAGATTTTCATTGAGAAAATTCTTTCAAGCACGACTCGCCTGCTTGCTGTTTCACTATTTCCTGGAACTCTTCCCATTAATGCCAATATAATTCACAGGACTCAAGTCCATTATCTTGAATCAAATTGCAAAGTGAAAGAAACTGACGTGACAGCGAGCTACTGTTGCGCGTATGCAGATTTGTGTCCCTTTTTGGCAATGTCTTAGCTACTATGTGAATGATTCCAAACATGTAGTGCTGGCTCATGTGATTTTGTTGGTTCCATTGAGAATGTGATTTTTTCTTGTAGTCCCAAGTATTCCGAGCGAGAATAGCAGAGAAAGCAGGGATTTTGCAATTCAAAGTTTGTGAAAATCCAGTTTGCCAACATGCAAGAGTTATGGACGGACGTGCGTGTCCGAAGTGCTGCTGTCGAAATGTAGTAGTCCTTCAGATGTACATCGTCAAATGGGCCTTTTTTCTTGCTAAATCTCTGTAGCTACTGTGCTGCCGGACCATATGGACAGAGGATGAAACGGTTGTTACATTCTGTTCCTTCACAGAAAGGAGAAAGCCTTTAGGAGAAAAAAAATACAGGAAGACTCAGTACGTAGTAGTGTCCATTGTCGTGAGAGCGCAAGTGAGGCGAGTGAAAGGGTGAGTGAATGTATGGCGCTGATCCAGAGCTTAACATCCTTAACGCGGAATGACAAGGCATCGGCTCGGAGTATAAAGAGGAGTAAATCCAGCAACTTTTTTCCGACATGCCATCATTATTTTAGCTGAACTGACGATGAAGCAGGAAAGTTGAGTTCTGTACGCGTCAGGCTCCTTGTTCTAGCCATCGTTCTCTCTCTCCCTCTCTCTCTCTCTCATTTGCTTTCTTTGTCAGAATGCAAACTAGCTCCGTCCTACTCTAAATTTACTCACACACGCGTACGCTTCACATCCTTTCAGTTCTTTCTCCTATTCACTCACTCAAGCTGTTTGTTGTTTTTCTTTCCCAATAATTTGTACGAGTGCTGCTAAAGTTTATGCATAACTTTACCTTGTTAGATGGGTAGGAGCTCTAAAGATAATACGAGATGAGTTTGATCAGCTTTCGAGACACGAATCCCTCCTGGTTGTGTGCGCCTTCGCATCTGAAGAAATTACGAACATTTAGGACAAAGGGGAAAACAGAAGAAGGAGTGGGAATCATTTATTAGTCCCTTATTTTTCATTCATTAGCAATTCTCTTCTCCTTGGGTCGTTCCTGTTTAATTTCTTCATCAAACTAAACAGTAGTTGCTGGCTTCATTAAAAGCCTTCTTCCAATCCTGGAGATGTTCTACTAGTAGCCGAATCTTCTTAACTTGACAAGTAGTACTACTAAACACTACATCGGCTTCGTAAACATTGCCTGAGGAGGAGACTGGACCGAAAATTAGTACTAATGTACAACAGACCTTCCATTCTCACGAAATTCTTTGGACGCCATTGGTGATGCTATATTGCAGTAGCAGTTCTACAGCAGCTATGTGTTCGGAACTTTAACAATGGCACCTACTGCACTCTATGAATTAGTGAGTAAACTTGGAACAGAAATACTTTCTCCGGTGTTTTCAATTCAATCGAGAAGACAGCTTCCAAATTCTCAGTGGCATAGCTAGGTTAACTACATAGGAAGACTCTCAAGTGCAGTAGGCTATAGCATTCTTGAATAAGCCACAAGTTTTTCTTATACGACGGGGGATGAGATTCAGTATGGCTGGCTACCACCATCATGAGTAAGCCATCAAGGGAGTATGGTAACTTAGT
>JAQFYD010001851.1:0-10999 GCA_034694225.1 Bourletiella hortensis
CTTCATAGCTTTAGAAGGTTACTTATCAAAGACTAATTTAGTTTTTAGTATGGAAAGCTTAATTAAATGTCTGTTTTAAGTTTTTTGTATCAAATAAATTCCAGTAAATTTTATATCATGTTTTTTGTATGACATATACAAATGATACATATATTTTGTTTTGTGAGAATAAATCACCAAAATGGCTATCTATTTGCAAAAATAAATGACTATTGTATTTAATTTAATTTTTTTGTTTATGTAAAAACGATATTATTATAAAACAACCAGGTGTATGAATATATAACAATGTATTTATGCTACAGCTTTAAAATATAAAATCATTTGCTTTCCAATCAAGATATTGACTAAAAATGTCTTAAACCCGAATTAGATTGGGAGAACTTCAAAAATCGTATTAAGAATTTTTTTCTCTTATATAAGTATAAGAGTTTCGTTCTTTTAAATAAATAATTTAAGATTTTAAGATTTTATACTCATTTATACTTTTTTAAATTTTTATTCTACAATTATGTTTTATTTTTAAAAAAATCAAATGTTTTATAGTTAAAATTTAAAATACTATTTTAATCCACATATTGAATACTTATAAGCAGTAAGAAATGCATTAAAGATAGTTGCTTTAATATTTTTCAAAAATACATCATATAAAGGTCTATCCCAATTTTTCTACAACACGAATTTTACTTTAAAATAATTAAAAAATCTTAAACATTCATATAAAACATAAAACTGGTAATATAGTAAAGTTCCTTAGTGTTTTTGACACTTCATATATCTACCTCAATTAAAACATATACAAATGACCATTCTACTTAAAAGTTTTAAAATTTTATTATGAAATAAAAATTATTAAATGTTTTGATTTAGATTATTTTCAGCTTGTTATCACAGAAAACAATTAAAATTTTTCGAAAATTACCACCAATTCGATAAATGATGCAAAAATAAGGAAAATGTTATACTAGAAAAAGTATTATTAAAAATTTAGTTTATAGATAGGGCTCAAAATCGTGACAGGTGAAGCTTGCTCTGTTTTCAGTAAAAATAGTAGATAATTATATGTTTTTTAATAAACTTAAATAATTTATAATGCATTTAAAAAAGACATATTTCTGTCTTGGTTTCACATTTCTTGCCAGATTTACAACCGTGATTATTTAATAAGATCCCATTTTTACTGCATGAAAATATGTTTCAGATTTTAGTCATAATGACGTTGACAGATCTGTCTTTTTCGGGTCCCCATCTGTCAATTTTTTCTGGCTTTTTGTTTGAGCACTATTTATAGAGAAATTTATATGAAGCTATGATAATTAAAATCTTTAATAGCTCAATAGCATAAGTCAACTTCAATAATGTTCTCATCATAATTTATGGATATTATTTTGAAAATATAGGCATTTTAATCGTACAAATACAGATATTTGAGTATTTTCAAACAAAAAATGAAAATATTTGTAAAAGTTATAAACTTTAAGATCATAAAAGACTTTTTTGAGGCACAAATAACAATACATTTTATAAAAAGTTTTTTAGCCCCGGAATTTTACTAGAAAGATTTATTATATACTTTGTTTTATTTAAAAACAATATTAAGCTTGAGAGATATAATATTCACTAAAAATAAATTAAAAAGGTAATGATTTATTTTCAAACTGTATTATTAAATTATTTTTATTACAATAATTAAACACATTCATAAAGTCATCATACCAATCCATTTTAATTAAATCATTGTTATTTTTCACTTTTTTATCTTTTCTAAATAATTGATAATTCAAACTTATTAAACTATTTATAGAAGTTATAAAAACAACATATTGTAGATTATTAAATATTGATAATATATTTAAATCTATATCAAAACTTGATATAAATAATTTTTTCATATTTGGCAAATTCAAATTTTTTAATATTGAATTGTTCTTAATGTATATTTCATTCAAACTTTTTAATTCTAAATTTAAGCATTCATCTCCATAAAATTCAATACATTCTAAATTTTTAAACAAATTATTATCTATTATATTATAACAATTTTGTATTCCTAAAACTTTAATTTTTGTACTACTTATCGATAATTTATAAGGATCTATATGAATATAACTGTTATCATATTTCAATATTTCTAAATTTTTTAAATTGTTTAATATATTTATTAATAAATCTTCATCTATATTACTTATTATTAGTATTTTTAATCTGTTGCAATTATTAAATGATATATCAACTATTGTATTGCAATGTAGTGACAATTTTTTAGTTTCTTTATAAATATTCAGTTTTATATTACAATCAAATTTTGTTTTACAGCTTAACTCCAATTCATTAAATCTATAATTTGACAATATATCAGATATAAAAGAAACAAAATAATCAATTTTTAATTTTTTGATATTTTTAAATAAATTTATATCTATCTTTGTATCCGATCTATATTGTATATTAAGTTTTTCTATTTTGATGTTTTTTATTTCTTCATTTTCTAATTTATATACTTGCATTTCTTTAATAATCACATTATCAGTTGAAGAATATAACAAACAAGGATAATATAAAATACTAAAATTATTTTCTATTAAGGCATTCTTAAAAATAATATACTTAATATTATTACAATATAATTTCAGTATATCTAAATTAGATTTTTTATTATCCACTATAGCATATTTTACATATTTACCATACTTTAATAATATTTTTTCGGTTATATTTATATCAATTTTCTCAAATAGTTTATTACATTTGAGTCCTATTTTTCTTAATTCTTTTAAATCCTTATTGTTCAATTTTTTAATTATTAAACTTTGTAATACATCTGCTAATTCATTCATATAACCCCTTAATATTAAATATATTTGATCAAATTCAAATTAAGAATTAAATTTTTGATTGCGCAATAAGAAAATCCAAGATTAACTTTAATAAATCTTTATATAGAAAAATTAATTTGATAAAAATTGTGTACAAATAAAGATAGAATATTTTTAAATGAATTGATAAATCATATACTAAAAGTTAATTTAGATAAAAAATTATTAAAATTATTTCTAGGTCAAGACAGTGTGTCCGAGTGGTTAAGGAGACAGACTTGAAATCTGTTGGGATTTCCCGCACAGGTTCAAATCCTGTCGCTGTCGTAGCTCTTAGATTATTTTTTGTTCCTTTTTCTAGAAATTTTTATTTTAAATTGTTTTTTAACTCTAAACTTAGATTTATTATTCATAGTCATACTTTAATATCATATATCATAATTTTTCTTAATTTGAGTTAAAAAGAATTTTAAATAATATTTTTATCATGTATAGTAAGCATGCTCGCATAAAATATTAAAATTTTTAAAAAATAGCACAAAAATTTCCAACGCTTGTTTCTATTTTTTGTCTTGATTTTAACATTATATTTAATCTAACATTTTGATATATTATGCATATTACTGTAATTAACATATTTTCTGCCCAAAATGTTTTATATCTTGTGAAGAAAAGGTTTTAAAATTGCGATTTTTGAAAAATTAAAAACACAATATTTGTAAATTGTTAATAAATTAATTATTTAATGCTTTTTAAGCCATGAAAATATTACAAAAATGAACATCAATCTTGATCAGAAAAGGTGTTAATTACTATAGTTAGTATAAACACAGTTATAAAAATATAGTATTTTCTCCTAAAATTTAATGTTGAAAATAAAAATTTCAACCATTTAACTTTTATAGCTTTCATATCAATTCTTTAGTTTACACATTAAAAACGGATATTTTATTCTTGGTTTGATTATGATTTTTAAACCCGAAATAACTGAGATATTGCAATTTGTAAAAATTTGATAAATAAAAACGATTTAAGTAAAATATAGAATTAAAAGATTACTTTATTTTCTTTTCATATAATATAAAAAATTTAATAAACAACACCAAAACATTATAATGTGTTGTTATCTCTTATGTAGCTTTCAAGTGTTTATTTAGATTAATTTTTAAATATAAACATTTATTTTTTATCAAAAAAGACTCAATAATCTATTGTCTTTCACATATTTTATGCATAAAATTTTTGTCAGATTTTTTGCGCAGATTGTATGTGCATTTTAAAAAAAATAAGAAGCTTAAATAATAACAATTGCTAAATTAAACGAAGATGAATTATATTTATATGTTTTTATTTATTAATTATTATCTTTAATCCCCAAAAGAATCTTACAAATATGATTTAATATAAAACAAAAAAGGTTTTAGACAAAATTGGATTAAAATTCGGTTTAAGTTTTTTAGTTAAAAATCAGGTTTTTGCGCAAAAACCTATGAAAGTCTGTAAAAATTCTTTTCTATGGAAATGACCAAAGATTTATTAAATATTTCAAGTAATTATAATGAGGATATTTGCTTTTGAGACATTATAAAGTTCTGAACTATATAGTGTAAAATTAAGAGCTATATGATTTAAAAACGAATTTAAGACATGATCAATAGAAAATAAATGATTTTAATCAATATAAGCATCAACATACTCTTGAATAGTAGAATTAGCTCTAATTTTAATCTTTTCACCACTTGCTTTAGAAACAGAAACAAAAATAGAACTAAAGAAGTCAAAAGCACCATTAAAAAAACATTTTAAACCAAATTTAAAATAATACCAATAAGAATTATAAAAAGAAATAGATTTTTCAGATTTTTCAAATTTATAATTTATAAATAATTTTGATATTGATTTATTATCTTCATCTTTTAAAATATATGGAAATTTACTTTCTTTTTCACAATTTTGTTTTATTTCTGGTAATTTAAATTTTAATACTCCTTTTATAGTAAATCTTTTTGCTTTGGTAAAAATATATGTAAAAAATGATGTTTCTTCATATATATGTACTTTAATCAAAGAATTTGATGAACTACTATAACTACCCGAAATATGTTTTATATATCCATTAGTACAAGGGCTATCTGGTAGAATAAATAAATTTTCTATTGTTCTAAAAGGATTTTGTACTGAGAAACAATGTATTAAATTTCCTTTTGAATCTGTTATTTTTTTAATATGTAAATGATCAGAATTATCCTCTTTACATAAATATCCTCCGTTCATTTCTTCTTCCTCATCTGACTCGCTTGTTTGTTCTTCTTGAATTGATTTAATATTTATAGGTTTTTCTATCACAAAATCATCTATTGTATGAGTAGTTTTAGTTGTACTACTGCTTGAAATCGACTCGCCAACTTTTAGGATTTCTTTGACCTTCTGTTTCTCAATTGGATTAATAGAAGCAACAATATCAAAGTCTGTATCTTCCTCACTATCTATTTCTTCAGAATTTCTTTTGATAATAATTTGGTTGTACAATTGAGTATGTAACAATATTATCAATAAGTTCATTTATTGGTATTTTTCTTACCAACATTATATATATTCTTAGAGAATAACTTCGTGATTTTAAACAGATTTGTTGGTTAATAAATGCTTACATCAATTATGTTGTAAATAAGTAAATACAAATATTGTATAAAATTAAATATTAAAGCATTTTTCTTGTTTTAATGTTTTTATTTTCTAAAATATTCTAAGCGCTTACAAATAAAACAATTGAAAATTTTATTTTGAAAGTAATAAATTGTGATAAATATTGATTATGAAAGAACTTATATATTTTTAATAAATTCTATGTCTTTTAAGGTTGTTTTAATTAATAATTTATTCTAAGCAATTTTATAAAATGTTTATATTTCACAAAATGGTATTCAAGACACATTCAAGAATTTAATAGTTCAGATTTTTAAATTATTTCTAGTTGAAGCATAAGCTTGCAGATGTTTTAGTTAAATACTGATATATCAAATAATTTATATCACTACTAAATTCAAAATAACGTATTTTTGTAGTTTTGGATAAATTCGAAATAAAAATTGTGCTTATTTATTGCGTTTATAATTATTGATCACTTTTGGCATACATTCAACTTTAAACAAAAATATGAAATAAAAAACATTGTCTATTAAAATAGGCTTAACTTTTTTTGTTAAAAAATCAGGATTTATTAAAAACCTAAAAATGTTCACTAACCATTCCAGTATGGGAATACAATTTCAAATAATATATTAATATCGATTAATATATTATATTATAAGCATTTGCTTCATTACTATATTTTCTCAAATTTCCAAGCTTTTTAAGTTCTTAGAATTTAAAAAAAATTTCTTTATTTCTTGAATATTTTTCTTTCTTATATTCTTTCTTCAACAGTATACCTAAGGTATATAATTCGTGTCATCAATCTGTCCAATATACTATAAGATATCCTCTTTCCAGTAGCGCCAAAAAGTTAGGTGTGAACACCTTTTGAAAAATACCGCCACTTTAGTTCTTACCTATTCAATTTAAAATGTTTTTTAGGCTTAACTTTTGAGTTAAAATCTTAAAAAATTTAAGTGAATATATATTATATTTCCTCAGAATATTATAGAATTGAGACTTTACATATTTGGGAATTTTAAAAATTATGATTTGATATTTTTATAATAATATTTAATAAAAGTGGTGCAAACAAGCCTTTTATTTTCAATTATAAGCAGAATAAATGTAATTTTTTAGGAGAAATTTATTGCCAAATGGCAGGACAAATATAGCCTTTTGTCCACTTTAATAATGCAAGACTATGATTTCATACTCTTAATTTATATAAATTTTCTAAATATTTATTTAATACTGTGTCAGTATTTTTATTTTATTTTTGATAAACTTCTCCGAAGCATATAAAATGTAATAAAAATATATCTTAAAATTAGAAACTAGTTATCAGTAAAAAGCTTTTATTTATATTTGAAAAAATTAAAGCGTTTAATTACGACTAATTCCTAAAGTGTTTTCAGTAAGATTTTCGGCACCAGATTTAAATTTCTCAGCAGTTTTCTTAAAAACAAAACTAGACAAATATTCAAGAAAGCTGAACATACAATCAAAAATCCATTTTAAACCACATTTAAAATAAAACCAATATGAATTATTAATTTTTGGATCTTTCTTTGTCTTTTCGAATTTATATGTTAATAAAACTTTTCTAGATGCTTTTCCATGTATATCATAAAGAGTGATAGGAAATTTGAATTCTTCTTCACAATCATTTCTTATTTCCGGTATTTTAAATTTCAAAACACCTTTAATAGTGAATCTTTCTGCTCTAGTAAAAATATAAGTAAAGAAAGAAGTTTCTTCATAAACATGAACAATAAAATATTCATTTCTTTTTCTTCTTTCAACTTTATAAATAAAATTAATTCTACAGGATATCTCACTTTTTAAAATCCTATATCCTTTTATAGAAAAACATTTTATTGAAGTTCCTTTAAAATCTGTAATTTTATCAATATGTAAATACATAGAATTCTCTGGTTTACAAAGATATTTATTTTTTAATTCTTCTTCTTCCTCGCTTATTTCTTCATCAATATTTTGTATTTTATTAGCATTGATTTCTATATTAGTTGCATCTAAAGAACGATATCTTCTTCTAGAATATGATTCTTCTTTTGTAATTTCATCTGCAACTTCATCACTAGATATTGGACCTTTTGAGCTAGGATTAGTATTGGCTTGCTTAAATAATATCACAAGCAATAATGCACTTATATTCATTATGTAAGAATTTCCATTAATTGATATTATATAATTTTAAAAAGAATAAAAACGTGATTTGAAATTTTCTAAAATGCTTACAAATCAAATAAAATATTAAAATGCTGTATTGTTATAAAAGTAATTAAAAAAATGTTAGTAAATATTATTTTAAAATTTTTGTTCTATTGTGTCCATTTTATACTAATTTGCTTTGATTTATAATATAAACCAATTGAATTCAGTTTTCTGTTTTCTTGTAAACATTGAATAAATTTTTAACTAATGCTTCGAACACAAATAAGAATTATCAAGTCACTTATTAAATAAATCTTGTGAAACTCTACAAAAACACATTTACCTAATTCAAATTTATTTAAAAGTCTTCATTGAGATGTTACTAAAATAAGTTGATTATAACTAGGGCTCAAACAAAAGCTATAAAAAATTGACAAATGGCGCCAAAAAATACAGATTTATTGAGCTTCATAATGAGTAGAATTTGAACCACGTAAGGAAAAATGAAACCGTGATAAAAACACTAAAAATATAATGTTGTTGATATTTTCAACTTTTCTTTAAGTAAAAATGAGGGTCTTATTTATAATAGGTGTAATCTGTAAAAAATTATGAAAAATAGACAAAAATATATTTTTTAAATAATATGAAAATTATTATTAATCAAAAAAGGAAATAAGATGATGTTTTATAAAAAGCTGAGCAACTTTCCTCACCTGTCTAGATTTTGGGCCCTAACTGTAATCGATATAATATTGACAAGTTATACTCCTCAAATTATTAAACAGAGATTTTACGACTTGATATTTAAACTAAATATACATCAATTATTAAAGAATGCTTCTTTATCATAAAGAAAACATCCACATACAACTTGCTTATGACTTGAAACTTCTTTATTTTTATTTTCATAAAAATTAAGGCAGTAAAAAGTGCGATTAAAAAATGAAAGAGAGGTATCACTATAATGAGGGTTTTAGACTCAAATATAATAAAACAGACGAAAAGCAACATTATATCCTTATATACACAAAACACGACTTATAATGTTCTGTTTTGAATAATAATGCTTAGATAAGATTTTTATATAAAGTGTATTAAGTATTCCGACGTACTTATTTCATATTTTTAGTGAAATATAATTTTAAAAAATTTAAGTTTAAAAATTAAAATAATCTTTACTATATTCCCTCCTCAAAGAAACCATTAATATAGACAAATGTCAACATCAATCATAATTCACTACTGCTCTGCTATAAGCGCATTATAATACATTTTTAAATTTTCAACCAATTAATTTCAAAATTACAAAATAATAGAGTTCGAAAAAGAATAAAACTGAATTCTTTCCGAAATGAAAATTTCAGAAAGAATTGAAATAATCTTTATTGAAATTATTGAAAACTTTTAAAGAATAAGATAAGATTAAAAGAATTTACAATTGATTTTGGCATATAGCTTTTTAGTACTTTATTAAATAACATTTTATCAAATACATTTAACTAAGGCTATCATTTTGACAAAAATTTAAATTAAGTAATAAAATAATCAAATCAATTAATGAATAAATATTTAATTGGTTGTGAGAATAAAAAAAGTTCTGAATGGCGTTTCTATCAATTTAAGCTAGCCATAAAAGGAATTTATTACTCTAAGCTATTAAATTCAATCTATCTTGAAATATTTCAATATAACTTTAAATATGTACTTGATATCAGTCTAAATTAACAAGTGGTAAAGGATACGTTTATTCTTTAAGTTTGAACTGGAATAAATCTTAAATAAAAATATTTTTGAAAAAATTTTTAATCAAAATGGGCATTTTAAAGTATAAAGAATCTATTAGTTTTTGTTTCAAATCCGTATATCTTCTCTAGGGGTTAAAGAATAAATTCGCGTGAAAAGCATATTTTTCTTTTCAACAGTTTATCTCAATTGAAAAAGAAATATTAAATCCAATTTCCTGATTTAATGTATAATATGAAGTATTGATGTATTAATAATATTATATTAAAGCCTCAATTCTGTGTTTTTGTTACCTTTCAATACAACCTGATTTTCAAGCCAAAAAGAGTGAAAGAAACTGAAATTTCCGAAAAAATGAAATAATGTTTTAATTTTCGGAAAATTTTAAACTCTAGAAAATAAAGAAATAATAATAAAGTAAAATATAAACATGATGTCTAATATAAAATGTATTTATAACCTTTTATAGATTATTTATATTTTTATAAAAAATATTAATTGATTATTTTTCACTTGTATTTTAATTGAAGTTTTTCTCAACAATCGCCATAATGACATCTGACTACTTATGGGGCCCTGAAGCCAATTGAGTCTTTAAAATACATATTTGATATATAGCTTTCCTATATTAGTATGTATTTTTTAATCTAAACATAAAAATTGACAAGCTCAATTAAATTTTACTAATGCATAATGTAAATATCAAAATGTATTAAATCATTGAAGAACTATACAATAATATTAGTTTTAAAATTTTAAATAAATTTATTTGCAAATAAAATAATAAAAATCAAATTTCTCTAAAAATTAATAATTAAGTGCTGATCTTTTAAAGAATTAAAAACATCAAATCTATTTTTATTATAATCAACATCAAATCTATAACCCTTACCTTGATTACTAAAAATTAAATAATAATTTACTTATTACTTTTATAAAGAATAATATTCTCATTTTTTAATTTTATTAATTTATTTTCACTAAAAAGAAAAACTGTTTCTAATTCTTCATTTTCTATTGTACTGTCTTTATATTCTTCATCCAACTTATTATAATAAATTTTAAGAATACTAAAACACAATTTTCTTTTATAAAATCATCATAATTAATAGATTCACAATTATTTTCATCATAACAAAAGTAAGCATAATTAATTGTATTATCTTCATTTACTAAAAATCAATAATGATTAACTTTCAATAGTATCTACGTAGTCTATTTTTAAGCTTAATTATTATTTACCTATTAATTCTCTATTTTGATCTTTATTCATTTTCTTAAAAATAATTTTTGTTAATTGCTAATAATAATTAACTATATTATAAATAACTCCTTTTAATGAAATAAACATTTCGCTTAATCAATAAAATTGTACAAAACAAGTCAAAATTATTTTTTGATAATCATTCTCAAAACTTCATATATGTCCTAAATGAATAACTTTATTGAAAACTTTTTCTCAGAAAAACAATTATTGAAATTATAATATGCCTTAATATATTTTTCAATCTAATTATATACTACCTCCATTTCAAAATAGAGGTCGTGTTTGAAAATTTAAAAATTTCAAATTAGAGGTAGCATTGAAATTTAAATTTATTTATAAAATTGGTTGATAATTTGAA
>JAQFYD010001852.1:0-10992 GCA_034694225.1 Bourletiella hortensis
TGATTTTTGAAATCTTCAAAATTTTCACATAACTTAACCATTCATGAAGCAGGATTAGTCCCTATGAAACATTTCAGACTACGAACTGTCAAAATAGAACACATTTTTTTGGCTGTGACGCCAATAGAAGGAGGATATAGAACTCCATAAAATCTACAAGTTCCAAGCGCTGAGGGCTCTCGTAATAATAATAATAATAATACTACTATTGGCAACCATTATGTCACCATTTACAGGTCCACTGAACCTAAAATGTTTTACATAAAATCAACCTGAAAAATTCATCTGTATAGGACGCTAAAAACACCATAATTTATGAGACCATTTACAAAATGTAACTGATCGGTAACGAGCACAATCAAGAACAATTATTAGAATTGCACACTAAAATCATAGCGAATCAGCCGCTAATAAAAATCGTCACAACAATAAACTATACTTAAATAAATTACGATTTGTCATTACATCATTATTCCTACACTTATGCAATACAATCCTTTTGTCCCTCAAAAGTCGGGCTTTTATCTGGGGTTTTCAACTGAGCAACACAATTAGAGCCACAATTATTTAAAATGGCTAAAAAAGCCTCATACGCTTCATATCATGAAGCTCTCGATAACATTATATAAATATAAAAAAATGCGATTTTTCCGTAACAACAACGGATACAAACTTTTACGAAAGTTACAAAATTTGACAGGACATTGCGCCGCATTCGTCAGTCTCCGGTTTTCCTGGTTCTCCAAACCATCTTACCGGTTGAATCTTGTTGTATAAAATTGAACATTTACTATATGTCAACAAAATGAATTCCCAATGGTTGATGCACTCTTGAGAGCAATTCCATGGCGAATTTTTGCGAAATTATCGTTAGATTTAGCGTCCATTGCGACGAGAATTGCGAAGAGAGCTGCTTTAAAAACTGAAGAACTTTTCCCGCCGTGACAAAGAGAAAATTTTCAGCGTCAACTGAATCTTGGGCGACATGGCTTGGATGCAGTCGTTCGTGAATCTCCACTGTGAACAAAAAATAAGTATAAAATTTTAATCGAATTCAACCATAGAAGAAGAGCATTAGCGTGTGCAGATTGTAATTGCGAATTACATACCATGGTTGTCTCTTCCCATGGATACGCCATGACAGTTAACTTGCGGAATTTCTCCATTTTTAAGAGCACTTGGTAAGCCGTGACATCCGTAATTCTTACGTAGTAATCTTCAGTTGTGAGATACAACTCCTGAAGATCTGTAAATGGCAAAGAAGCAATTCATCAGTTATCAGCGAACGTGAAGACATGAAAATCAGGTTGAGAAATATGGAGACGGACTTACTTTTGAGCGAAGTAATATTCGGTGCCCGTCGATTAGCTTCAACATCATATTCCAAGGCTTCCTGATGTGACAGACCCGAAGGGAGATCTGGAACTCCGGTAAGAACACAATCAAGAGGAACCAGTTCCTCTCCCA
Source organism: Bourletiella hortensis (assembly GCA_034694225.1). Classification (NCBI taxonomy): domain Eukaryota; kingdom Metazoa; phylum Arthropoda; class Collembola; order Symphypleona; family Bourletiellidae; genus Bourletiella; species Bourletiella hortensis. The sequence continues at coordinate 1,468 of JAQFYD010001852.1, forward strand.
AATGAAGTATAAATTTTTCCACTGTCGGCAAAGATGAAAAAACTGTTTGAACAGCTTCCCTTTCGTATTTCATTTCAAAAACACGAACACAGGGGAATAGACTGAGCATATGATGCATCAGGACGAAATCGCAATCCACCCGGGCATCAGGCAGACAGACTTCTTCCACCGTAGTTGATGGAGACTTCAAATTTGGCAAAAAATCCGGTGAAATGGCTGTTGGTTTTGGGGCGGAATACTGGAATTGGATGAGACGAAATTTCTTTAGCTTTGGGAAATGTTGTGGGAAGGTATTTTCATTTAATCTCCAAGCCCAGGTGCATTCTATTAAATTTCCTCCCATGATTTCCAAACTTTCCAGATTCTTCATTACGGGGAAGGTGAACTTTTGGGCGATGCAAGTAGCAACGGGGGCAAGGGGAAGGTCGTCATCATAGGCAAAGCCATTGTCCAATCTTTCGGTAAGTTCTTCCCATGGGAATTCTTTGTCCACCTTTAACCGCAAATGCTTCAGCGTTTCACTTCTTCCCTTTAAAAAAGTTTGCAGAGCTTCCCCAGGGAATGGGTATTTCCGGTCTGGTTTCAAGTCAAAGGTTCCAAGGGCAAGACTTTGTAAGGGTTGATTCCAGTCTATTAGAATTTTTATGTGTTCTTCCATAAGGAAAGAATATTCTATTCCTAGGGTGGTCAGTCTTCTAAAGTTATTATTGGGATTTGTAATAGCTGAAAATGTTCTTGAGAGGATTGGGCGTTGATTTTCTCGGCCTAAGTAGCTTGATAGGAATACGTTCAAAATTTTAAGTCCCTCACTTCGCTGAAGTACTTCGGACATATTCACATGCTCGGGCTCAAAATTTTCGTAGAATCGTATAACATACTCGAGGTTCTCCAGGTGTACAAAGGACATACAGCCATTTCTTTGCATTGCGCAGTGCTTTGTATGCACCGAACCTTCGGGTCTTACTGTATGAAATACTTTTAGTTTATGACATTTTTCTGAACTGATCTTCATCAACACTTTTCCTAGAGCTCGGCTCGACTCTGCACTTTTGTTACAGAAATCCAAATGGAAACGACCGTAGGGTAAAGGACGATGTGGATCTGAGGTTGACACGGCGCTGGCAAATTCCAATAGTTCTTTGTTTCTATAGTCCGGCACGAGTTTGATTGTTTTTGTACGGGACTTTAAATGTAATGTGGCACATTGACACCATAATCTGTTTACTAAGCGGCATGTCACGAGTTCCTTGACAGGCAGTTTGTCCAGAACATGATGAAGTACCTGATACAATGGACGTTAATGGAGCTTTAGTTAGTTTGCGTAACTACTTTTAGAATAATTATTTATCAAATGATTATACTTACATCCTCTATGAGTATCGGAAGTCCCTCTGGAATTTCGTCTTCCTCAGCAATCACGTTGAATATCGGTTCGGCCATTATTATTTACTACTTCTGTAAGGAAAGAAACGGATTAAAATCAATCCTAGTTAGTGACAAGAGCATGAACGGGTACACTATTTAATGTAGTGGCCATCCCGATGTTTTATAACTATTTTGTTACACGGAATTGCTTGTTAATTTCAGTATTTTATACTTACTCTGTTTACTGCTTACAGGTTCAGTCTGGATACTATTCGTCCGTAGCCGATCCACCATTAAAATCTCCAATAATGATGGCACTAATTTGTAGGATTTTCGTGCTACGATTCCACGGAGTAAAGTATTTATTATTTTACACAAAATTTACCCACTGTCATGCAACCATTTTGTGAAATTTTGTAGTCAAATGGATTCTAGAGAAATGTGACTGAACGTACTGTTTATTGTCCGTACGACTGACTATGCAGGAGGAGAGTGGCGATCTGTTGTTGCACTATATTTACTGAAGAAGAAAGCACTTGGTGCTTAAACATCTGTCGGGAGGCTCTTCTCCTTCCTGGATTCATGGAACTCGCAGTTGTTCCTCAGTTCCTCTCTTCTGTCTGTAACCTCTGTACTGTATACGTGCCAAGAAATGATTCCAAATAGCCTCCGGAATTCTTTGTGTTTACCATTATGCAGAAGGGGAAACAGGGATAGAAAGAGGAGAAGAGATAGAGGCCTAAATGGATATCTTATGTACGAACCAAAAATCATTATTCCTTCATTTCACTAATACTCATTCAATTCCGAACAATATTTATTTTTATGCAAGGGTCACCATGACACCCAATTTTGGTAAAATGATCTCCTTCTGAGAAGAAGTATTTAATCCAATACTGTGGAAAGGGTTGCTGCTATGAATAATACTTTATCCTCCTAACGATAATCCTCAACAGCTGAGGAGGACTGAATCCAATCGCCTTCTTCGCTCACATAATCCCAAACTGTTGCTTGTATAACGTGCCCTAATGAATCATTAGAATTATGACAATTTGTTTCCATTAATTTTGTTAAGTGTCATGACAGATGAAGAAGAAGAAGCCGCCTTTCCACATTGTCAAATTTTCTGACATGTGGCCTTGACTTGTTCACATCTTCTTATACTATTGAACTTGAATTCATCTAATCATTATTCTTTTGGATGGTATAATTCATTTTTAATGCCGCCCCATTCTAATACATCTAAGCGGTTTGTATTAAGCTATATTATACGCTTCACTTAATTAATGCTTCCATTAACTACTTCTTTTTTGCTATTCATTTGCGTGGTAGAATGGCGTGAATCTTATCGTTCTTCATCGTGACTTTGTAAGTGCTTGGCGCCAGCTAATGGGACCTCCAACATGGGAAGAAGAATCTGCATAATGGTTGGCTATATGAGCCGACTCAACAGGTCCAACTGCTGATGCCCATGGTTAACAGTAATGATGTTGGGCTATAATAAAGACCTTATGAATCCACAATGATGTGCATTCCTTTTAAGCTGATCTTTATGCTAAAAACAATGACGTATATAGATGAGAGTCCTTCAACTTGTAGTTCTTGGGAAGACTGAGTTCCAGGTGGATCTATTCCTTGCTAATGACACGCAGAAGCCGTTGCTGCGATTGTTTCACAGAACTTGAGGTCAGTAATGGACGTGGAGGAGGTCATTCGACTCGAATGTCGAAACGATGAATCACGTTTGTTGGAACCTTATCTGCATATTTCTATCGCATCTCTGCCCACCACCACTAAACGTGAGTCAGGCCTTAAGACGCGAAATAAGTAAGGAAGCTGCTGGATCATTTAATGCAAGACACAAGGGAGCACGTGTAGCTCAAGATTTCTTGCAGTTTTAACTAATAAAATAGTTGTTGTAGAGCAGCTTTTGTCATTAGATTTACAATCATTGTACATGAAACCATAAGTGTGTAGCGTAGGTAGAGGGTGATCGTAAAAGACCACTCTCTTTATATTCTATTCCGAAGTTATATCCTAAGTTCTGTTGGCCTATCGGAAGAGTGAAAGAAAAAATGCATTGATTTGCATATAATGTATGATTCTAGCAGTTCCAACGAATGATGAAGATGCGCTGCTGCTATTGTAAACACGTGAATGGCAAGAAATATTAAAGAAGTATCAGCATATAGAAGAAGAAGCTGCTTGGTCAGATGTAACAACATTTGGCCAGACTAACTAATGAATAGAGTAAAGCCAAGTCAAAAGTCAGCTAGCTCGGTATAAGACGAAGAAGAGAGAAAGAAAAAGAAGGAGAAGAGGAGAAAAACAATTTATTGGCTAGCTCTGGCAATGCCACCTCAACCAGTTTTGTATACCAATTAAGACGCATTGAAAAACTGTACCTCCTATTCAGACTAAGCTCTTGTTGCAACGTTCTGGCAGCAAGCACATTAAAAGTTTTCCTGTTAATACACAAATGTGCTCTCTCAACGCGGGTGGCTTGCTCAAGCGGATCCTATATTTGGAATTTTGACACCGTTTTGAGAATCACTGCTCGTGGAAAATGAAGATTCGGTGATTTGTCGACAACTTCCCGCTAAAAACTAGCCATGGACCCGGTCACTGCGGACCTTTCGGACGACGAGGACCAGGTAACCTTCTGCGGTGGAAACGGCGGCCAAGGGATAATTTTGAGCCACAGATGTGCCAAAATTACAGCACTCGTCTACTTGGCCACAGTGACTTTACTGTTGGCCTTGACGACAATCCTCATAATTTTTGGATTGTCAAGTAAGTTGCTTGAGTTTTAAATTAGCGTCAAATTATGTATGTTTTAATAATAAATCAGCCAGCCATACCTTGTTTCTTACAGGGGGCACCGAAACTATTGAGAAAGTACCTGAAAAGTTGCCCATGTTAAGTCTTGAGGATATTTTACCAGCATATCATGAATGTGGGCATCCATTGACGGATGAAATAGTATTCCGAAGTAGTGAGAGTAAAACAAAGCGGAAGCGGATTGTAGGAGGACAAGCAGTGAAACTTTCCTCTGCGTACCCCTGGCTCGCCAGACTATACTATGAAGGTAAAAGTGAATGAAACAATGAAGATAATTGTTCTATTGGTATTGACAGTTTATTTTTTGAATGACAGACAAGAATGGGGAATTGATTCCTGGTTGTACTGCCACACTCATAACACGACGCCATCTTCTAACGGTTGCTCATTGTGTAAAATGTCTCAGGCCGTAAGAACTTGCTTTACTTCCTACAACATTCAATCAAGTTTTCAAGCCAAGTAATAACAACAACCCCTTCTCTCTTTCCATTATATTCTAGAGCATATGCCGAAATTAATGGTCACGCGGAGCTATACAGAATTGCAAATACTACAGTCAATCCTAATTACAATAGGCTTTGTAGCGAAAATGTAGAGGGTTCTACCAACGACGGTATCAGCCGAAGTCATGACGTTGCAATGGTTCTCTTGGAAGACGAAGTTCCGTATGCGAGACCGATTTGCCTTCCACTCAAGTATATTTATAGTGTAAATACTAGTGGACTTATATGGAGACGTGCGGCCATTGCTGGGTGGGAATTTTCAGTACAAAGTGGTGGCAACAATAGTATTGAAGAGGGTATGAATCACTATAGCATCATCACATATTGGACAAATTGGTTTACAGCTATTATAGTGGTTCGTTCGATTGTTACCAATAGCAACGGCAGATACTGGTGCCCAACCTGACGACAGCGTCATTTATCATGCTCCCATCCAAGCCATTCACAATTATGATTGCAAGCAAATCTACGAGTACAAAGAACCCAGTGACCCTATCACACCAGATATGGTAAGCAGTTGTTACTGATTTTTGATTATGAAACACGAAACTAATTCAACTTTTGTATAAAGTTCTGCGCAGGTGACAAAGATGGTAATTTCTGCAGCGGAGACAGTGGCGCTCCTTACTTTGTAAGCATAAACAACCGAAGTTTTGTGGCAGGCCTGGCCTCATTCGGGCCTGAAAACTGCGAGCCTGAAATTCCTTCAGTCTTCATAAAAGTTTACTCGCATTTGAATTGGATCAAAGAAGCTCTCGTTAACATGACTGGTCCTTCCGAGACAAATACGCTTTCATCAGTACAATGAAGTTCTGTGTTCCAAAGACTGTGACTGTGACAACCGCATTGTTCGTTCCTTCCGTGCCAAAGTGAGGACAGGGACTCTGATTAATAAAATAGGACTCTACTTTGTTTTTTTTAGCAATGTGTGTACTTTATACTGAATTAAATTTCTTCTTTGTTACAAACATCCACATAAGCTGAAGCCATTCATATGTAACAAAAATAGCCCCATTAACTGTAAATGCCCGAATCGATAATGGCCAAAATCCACGGAAAAATCCTCTCATTCCATGTTCTTTTAGGATGATTTCTGCACAGTCCATGACTCCCTTGTACTTGGGAGAGTTTGGATTATCAGCTTGTATCCGAGACTTGATTACGTCTTGTGGAAGGATAGACAACCAGGAGATTGTGCCTAAAGTTAGCGGATAGGTTCGTTACAAGTCGGAAATATTATTATTTCCAGGGTTTAAGAATACATAAGTAAGCACGAATGACGTACCTGATAATCCACCTGCTAGAAACGCCAAAGCAGAATTGCTCAGATGAGCTGTAGTTGTTCCACTGAGATTGATTTGCAAGCCATTTATATCTCGTAATTGGTCCATTAGGAATTCATACATTGCTACATACAGGCCGAATGCGGGAATGTCCCTACAATTGACAGTCAGAGAAACATTTACGCGATTTGCGCTTAAAAGGCGACCGAAAGCTATTTAAATTTGTTATTTTTTGGTTTTTACCTTATCGCCATTATGCCTATTCCCTGATAAAGCCCAGTAACACCCCGCGTTTTCAATATCTCCCGAACACATTCGGTCGGACTTCCCAGTCTAAAGCCATGAGCTTGAAGCTTAACTTTAATTAAATCTATTGGACAGGCAAGTCCGAGCTGTGCTACGCCGCCGGCGCATCCTGCCAGGTAAATATCAACGTATGTTGCCCGGTCTTCGCTTTTCTGTGTAAAATTATTACTGCATTCTACTTTGCAATAAATGGCAGAAAATAGTAGGAATCTGCGAAGGAATAACTTACACTGTGAGATGCATAAGATTCTGAGGCAAACTTGACGTGAACATGTTGTTGATACTGCTTGTGTTCAACAATGTAATTCAAAGTTTTTCCGTAAATCCCGAAAAATATGGAATTCAAAGCACCGCTGCATACCAATGGGAACGAGAGTCCGCGGAAGTACCCTGAGATAAACCTTCTACTGATGATAATTATTACATTTAAGGTAATGTTCCCAATATTTGTGTGATTGCTACCTCTGAAGCCGTCGACATGATAAATATTCTTGATACATTTGAGCATCCCAATGCCTTCATTCTGCTGTTGCACCTTCACAGTGTCTACCGGATGGCCAACGGCGAGGCCAACCATGCCTGAAGAAACGAGAGTAGCAGGTCAAAATGTCTCACAATCATTTTATACAGTTTTTGACCATACCTGACACACACCCCGCCACAAATTCTCCCATGGTGAACTTTAGTATGGCACAAAGAACACCAGAAAAACAACTATTTCAATGGTCCGCAACGTCTACATAACGAATTCGGAGGAAATTTTCACCCTAAATTGAGTGTACTTTGGTCAACAGAAGAGAATTACACAAATTCACTCTACAAGCCAAAGTCCGCTGGACGCTGTAAGAAATCTAAGCTTTGCATGAAAGACTAGATTATACTCTACTGTTTACTTTGAACATGTCCATAACATTTTCTGGCCAGTTGTCTCTGTAATGAGCATAGAAGTCACTCTGGAGGTGCATGAACTTGTAGCTATCCTATCAACGAGGCATGATAGTACTCTTATCACTAAATGTAGAGTGCTAAGCATGAATGAAACTAAATATAAGCCGGATTTAATACACAGCTAGAGGCACAAGTTGATCCTTATTTAGGCTTCATAGCAAATTTAGTATCAATGAAGAAACACAATCTGAGGAAATGGATGCCAAAATGATGAAACAATCATTAACCGTTAGTTTGTATTTATTGAAAATCAAACTACGAAATGGTATAATGTCAGCAGAAAAATAAAGTCCTAAAATTCCAACTTGTTCAGATGTCTTAGGAGGTCCATCCGAGTCAGCACTGCTACTGGATATTCCTGTTTTGGATTGTCAGCTGGAAATAAAAAAAATGATGCCGTTTAAACACGACGAATAAAGAGCGTGGTATTTGTAAGATATTTTTACTAACCTTTCGGTTTCACAATGACAGCAAATGGATGTCCGCTAAGAGTCACGCTGAGCTTTCCCAGGTTGGCACTTTCGGGCAATCTTCTGAACTGACCTGTAGCAGCCTTGGAGACAAAAGTTGAACGACTGATTTCCTTTGCAATCAGCTTCTTCATGAGAGTTTCGAGTGTTACAACTCCGGTAATAATGCTTGAAATAAATAAATGAATTTTTAATTCAACTTCCGGCATTCTGATGAACTAAAATTTAATATAAATACTCACCCTTCTTCATTTACCACTGGAATCTGTGCCAGTGAATTCTCCTCCAGCAAACTTAAAGCTTCTCCGACAGTAGTTAAGGCTGTGGCATTCACGGGTTTCACGGAAGCTTGGGGTAGCTCCGAAATGAGCAAGTTCCACCATGACTCGTAGCGTTCTTGAAGGTCATCCGTCGGAAGGAAATCCCGTTCTAGCATCCATTGGTCTGAGAGGAATTTGGTCATGTAGTTCCGTATGCTGTCTGGAATGATTATCACGACTCGTTTGTCAGGACCATAACCAGCGTCCTTGATTGCCATAAGAGCACCCATTACTGCAGATCCACTGCTACCACCGACCATAAGCCCTTCCTCGGAAATGACTCGTCGGGCCATTGTCAGGGAGTCAACATCTTTCACTTTGTACCATTTGTCAATAACTTTGTGGTCTGTCATAAGATGGAAAAAATATTACGAATTTTAAATTATTTATGTGATAGGCATATTGCTTTTGCTTCATGTTACCCACCCAAAACTGTCGGAATGAAGTCATGACCGATTCCTTCGATTTCCCAGAATTTTCCAGGATTTTCATTAATCACTTGTGGCTCGGCCATAATGGACCCTTCAGGATCGACTCCAACAATCACACAAGACGGTAGCTTCTCCTTGAATTTACGACCAATACCGGTAATAGCACCACCAGTTCCAGCCCCAATGACGACCATGTCTACCTTTCCATCACATTGCTCCAAAATTTCTTCCGCTGTTTCTTCATAATGCACTTGAGGATTCGCATCATTGTCATACTTGATTAAAAAAGACCACCAATTCATAATACACACTGTACGTATAATCTCTGCAGATTTTTAATGACGTCATACCTGATTAAGCATTATAGAGTTTGGATTTTCTTTATGTAACCGATTAGCCACTGCAATGTGACCATCAGGATGACCATAAGGGACTCCTGGAGTCCGAATAATTTTAGCACCAAGGGCATGCATCGTATCCATCTTCTCAGCAGACATTTTCTCGGGCATTACCAGAATGCACTTGTATCCTTTTACGGCAGCAACCATAGCTACACCGATTCCTGTTTGATAATAATTTGCAAAGAGATAACAATTATTACAAAAGGCGGCTCATGTAGTTACTACTGATAAAGGCCAATCATAATCAGCAAGCTGTAAATAAAATCCTGGGATATCCCTCGCAATTTGCGTAGACAAAAAAGGATATGTCATAGCGCTTAACTTGCAGTATTTGGTGCTGGAAATGACCTCGAACAGCAACATGCAAACTACACGTGAAGGACTAAAAATATACTGTGAACTATACATATATACACAGTAAGTGTTAGGTAATAGCACATCCGCATAGTTCTGTCTCCGCCTTTGCTAGGGATCAATCGCATTAGCAGAATCTGAAGGATGGGTCTTAAATTTACGAACCTGTATTTCCAGACGTTGGCTCAATGATAGTGGTATCTGGATTGAGCAAACCAGCTTTTTCTGCATCTTCAATCATACGAACTGCTATCCGGTCCTTGTGACTACCTCCAGCACTGAATAATTCACATTTCGCCACTA
>JAQFYD010001853.1:0-10983 GCA_034694225.1 Bourletiella hortensis
ACGGAGTAATTATTATCCGAAATACTGTAGAAGAGGGTGATCTCATTCACCCTTGGCTAAAAGAATGAATGGGAAGTAAAAGGAGAAATGACTTTCTGCTGTGTATCTGGCCATTAGTCCGTTGATCTCATTAATCTCCAAGATACAGCTACCAAGATGATGATGCGGATGGTTATGGGAAAGACGATGATGATGACGTTACGTATGTGGGCTGATCAGCTCTATAACCCCTGGCATTAGGAAAAATTGGAATGGATGCCGTCATGGAAATCATAGGATGATAATGGACTTCTAGCGTGCTTTCCAATAAGGAAAGATGTGCAAACTATCCTGGAATGAGTAAGCAGAATGGATGATGTGATCAGTAATACACTACTACATACCGCTTGCCTTCTGCTGCTCCTCTTTATAGTTTCTCAGCAAAGAGCCATCACCATCATCATTGATATTGATCGCATGGCGAACCCATTGTCCTTTTGATGTATAATATTGAGTTACCCACATATTCCTCCTGTATTAATATATGGAGAAGACGGCACCCCGCGACCGAGCAACTGAAGTCAATTTTAGGAAAGCTTATGGATGTTCTCAATATTGTTCGCGTATGCTGGTGTTGATGTAGCCTGTGAAAGACATGTGGGCTACGAAACGTCATTAGTCTTTCCAGTAAGTCCATTGCTAATTATGTGGGCGAACAGTAGCGTAATGCACCTTTGCTTGAATGCTATACATCATACTAATATGGGATAAATGTAAGACTTCAGACTGGTAACTTCTGCTAAAAGTTAGACGGGCTTTCAGTGTGCGGGCATAGCTTGCCGTCATTGTTAGAGGACACTTCTGTATATTTACGTCAGTGATGATGAAGGTCGTAAAGTAAATTCATGGATCTTGACTATTTTATTACTTTGGGATAAAATTATGTCGAATTGGTCGTAAATACTTGCTTCTGTCGCTGGAGAAGGTAATCAAGTGAGTGGTTTAGCTGTGAGTCGTTTATTTATGTGCCAGCCCCCCGCGAATCATGTCTATCAGTGTTGTACGAGCAACTCCATGCCTGCTTTTCTTTGTCCCCCAGGCTGTTGAAGGTTACCCGACTTTTATTTGTTCTACGAATTTCCGATTCAGTCATCCTCGCCTATATTCCAAGACTGTGTACACGTATGACATGCAGTAATAATGACTTATGTTGTTGCTGTGTGCAACTATACTGCTAGCGCTGGCTCACTTTCTTACTGCATGATCACTTTATGTGGGCAGCCTTATCTGCGGCATAGGCATTCATTGCTCTCATTTTATGGACGACTATAGCAAGTTAATAATAATTAATATGCATCGAATCACAGAGGCATAGACAGGTCTACAGAGAAATCAAGCCGAGGGTATCAGCGTTTGGGTAAAAGTGTATGTATTTCAACTGGCTTTATATTAGGCACTTATTGTAAGTAATGAGCAGTATGAAAATAGGGAATTTGCACTAGACTTTTCAGTCGCCTTCGACTTGGCAAAAATTGTAGTCAGCAACAGTTTGCCCAAAATGATTTTGCACTGGGCAAAAGAATGCTGAATGAGCACTTTTGTCAGAAACATAAAAATTTATGTTCTTCAATACGATCTTGTAGACTTGGTTTTTCGCCGGGCAGAAAGTTACTGCTTGGCCTTTGATCTTCGAGGACATCATGGAACACACTTCTGACCAATTGGGACTATTTTTCAGGGATTATCAAAAGCAAGCTTTTCTGAAGCGGATGAAGAGCTTTAGATAGGACACACAAGTTCATGCCGGAGAAACACAAGAAAGAAAGTGTTGAGATTTGACCTTTATTTCGTGTACAACATAACAACAGGTCTCCAAGCTTTGGTGAGACTGGAATCTCATTTACGTCTATTCCAACAAAAATTTGGTAACTATGCGGCTGCCCTTGGCTAATTATGTATGAGACTATTCCCATCAATTGACTTTTCATCGAGTCCTTGATGAGTTTTCTTCCCACAAATTTTCTTCGTGACGTCAGCTTCAATGCCGGTGCGGTGTCGATCAATCACGTTCTTCGACACTTCACACTCAAGAGCATTACAAAAGCTGTAGAAAGTAAATTCATAGATTGGGCAAAATTTTTGTGAGTGCCATTTATGCATTATGTTGATGAAAGTGCTGAATCATTAGCGTACTGCACACTTGTAGCGGTTCTCCTGGAATGGCAAAGTGCCGGGTAAATGTTGTTTCCTACTGGAAACGTACAGTGCTAATTACTTTTTAATAGTCCCGAAGACATTATTTTTTAAGCTCACTGTTTTTCTCCAGTATCAAAATAACAATGTAGCCGCCAGATCACCTTGTACGATAAATCAAAAATAATTGATGAAAATTTCGATTTCCGATTCTTCAGAAATTATTTTTCGGTCGTCCTAGATGTATGCACTGTATGTATGACAGCTAGTAATGATGTAGGAAGGGATCAATAGAAGAAAATGATTGGAATGGTTCCGTTAGTTATCAATAGACTAATCTAAAATCTAATGGGAGCGTATCATGCACATACACGTCGTTTATATTAGTGATGGAGAGTGTAGCTCAGCCCATCCCAACTGTGTGACTTATAGTGGCAGTGGCATGCCCGGGACCGCCAATTATTTAGTCCTTTCTCTGCTTTCACCAGAATTCAGTCATAGCTTTGCCTCAGCGAGGAAAGCAGCTACGACGCCGTGTGAAAGCAGTTCTGCTGTGCCTCCAAAAGCTAGTGGACTGAATGTGTAGTTAGTTCTTGCACCTGGGCCTGGATGGAGAAAAACAGAGATAAGAACATAATGGGCAGTGCAAACCCTCCGGCGGAAGTGGAGCCTTATGTGAAAATTACATTGTCTCCAAATACACCAAGTCCCGAGCCCAGAGATGATGATGACGAGGAGGACCAAGAAAGCAACGAAGAGCTATCAGTGTTAGAGAAGCAACAGGAAGCTGTTGAAACTTGTCATGCTGGAGCATCATGTCAAACACATGTAGACGATATTTCAGATCCTGAGCAGCAATGGAAAATATTTAGAGATATTCCGGTTTGTGTAGACTTTGGTATTCAGGACTATCTTTGCCGAGGTCATGAGGTACTTATAATTTCATGATCTAGCATATACCCCTGGTATTCTATGTGGAAGTTCCTGTGCTAATAATAATTCATATTGCCATTGCAGGGAGAATTTGATGTGTCGAGTGATACGGACAATAGTTATTTGGGTGCAACTCCGCCCCACCGCTTTAGTGATGGTGAAATTGACCCAATAGAAGCCCTGCCGGTGTTACTGGACACAGAATTAAATCTTCGGGGTGCTACATCCATGGAGAGATCAATTGTACCTGCCACGCGGATGCCAATAAGTTGCAGCCTAAATGAAACCCCTAAATTTTTTACTGAATTTCATGAGCAAGCCATCTTAAAGCGTGTTAATCATCCATCCGCAAAAATTCGGCAGGTTCATTTAGATGACCGCAACCTTCCTCGACCTTTCCGACGTAACATTTCATTACCCGCTGCAATTTTTAAGACGTATTTAGTTGAACAACCGGCAAAAAATGCTATAACTGGAGAATCAAGCCAAACTAAGCCAGGTTCTATTGTGTGTATCGGAGCAGTTCCATCATGCCCCGAACCATCCACCACGACTGCTATCGTTCGCCTTGGTACCATCGAATCCATATCGAATTCGAGTCAAGTCAATTTGTTGGAAACAGAAGAGGAGAGAAATGCAGCTCGCGAGGACAGTTTTTCAATGAACGAAAGGAGTTTGGAATCTGCATGGAATAGTGGCGACTCCCTTGATTCTGAAACAAATGACATTGACAACCAACCATTTACTTCAGAGCTGGAGAAACGATCCCTCATCATCCGCCATATGAGAAGGTTGATCCGACAGGACACAACGGGCAACTTTGCGCCTCCAGATTTCCACATATAAGGATTGCAATTATGAATACTTTCATTACATATTGGTATTAATTTACTTCAAGGCCAATTACGAAGGTTAGGACAAGAAAATCAAGTTTTTATTCAGTTTTCGGACTTCATATGGATTCAGTCGGTAAAACCAGTGTTATCGTGTCCTCAGCCTATTGGTAATTATCTGCCTCCTTTAACCTACACTGTACACGTAAAATCACTGTAATACACTTTTGTAAGCATACGTGGGGAATAACATTATGTAGTGCGAGAAGGAAGAGCAGAAATAAACGGCGAATACGGTATTTATTATTACTGAAGATGGTCGCCTCAGAATCAAAGCAAAATGTTATACATAATACTTACTACTAAACCACTGCAAATTCCTCAGTGACATCACTTGCACAACTGACACTATACATGCGTAATTTTTACAGAAATCTTGTACAATTTTGGACATACTTATCAGGAAGAATATAACGTAATTTGCAGACACTACTGGGGCACTGTAACGAATTCGGCACTTGGAATGACTAAAGTAAATCAGGTTAATTTTCTACAGCTTATAACTTCCGTCGAAAACTTGCAGACCAACTCGTGCTAAACGTTAACAAGCAAGTTGTACAGAATCCACATAGATTCGTTCCAAGAATAGGTTTAGAGAGGTCTATATGTAACACAAACGCCTTTAATTGCAGCCAGTCACCTCATTTCAAGCACTATTAGAAATAATTTCCCTCAGTCCAGTCCAGGGACACAATCATAACACATCGCCTATAAAATCCAATATAGCAAACTTCCCACTCTCAATATGAACATGCATTGATATCCAAACAGTAATTGCTCAAAAATAAGTTAAAGCTAAGTTTTGGCTACAGGGGCTTCTACTAACGCTTACTCGTAGCAAACTATGCCATTGGATGCAACAAAAATCGGACTACAGGTAGATTATTACTGAGCAGTCAGCATTATGTGTAATAGGCAGGATGAGTTTGGATCTGAAGTTACTTTTAGTAAAGTAGAAATTATATGCCGGGAGTACTGGAGTTTCGATGGAGGAAGTAGTCCAGTCTTCGCACATTAAAACTGTAGAATACGACAATCAACCCTACAATCTAAAGAACATAAAACATAAAATAGTACTGCCTTGGACAAAAACCTCTTTCGTATTTCCGAGACACAATAAGCATGCAATACTCATCCACAACTTAATTTGCTTGAGACTTCCGGTACAGCTTACTCTTTGAGGGGATTTCGGATGCATTAAAAGTATCAACAGAAACTGAGAAGTTTTTTGGATGGTTAATTATGCTACTAAATCGGTGGATCAATTTGAAAACGAAATAGCGGAAGCTTTATAGTTTTTAGGGATTAACAGTCAGAAATTACCACCACCGTCATTGTATCGCGTCACTTTGTGCGCCCAACAATACAACTAGTACTGACTCGACTTAAATGTCTTACATACGAGGTGACAGAATACGTACGATTGCATTCTGCTAGTAAATATACGAAGACCAAAAGTGAATCTTACCCCCTACTACGCTATGATTGCAGAGAAGAAAAAATAAGTTATTACTGTCAGCACGAACTGAACAATTACAAAACAAATACAAACTCCGTACAAACTCTACAGCACTCCTCTCTCACTTACAAAATACTAGCAATCATCATAATCACATCATACGTCTCAGTGGATAATTGGTACAGATAGTGCAGCAGTGATACGCTTCTCGTTGCTGCATTGCCAAACTAAGAACTTAAACCTACGGCGGATTCCACGTCATTTATTCCATATGATACAGCCGATGACAGTAGAAGGAATACCACGTAACTGTGCTGAATAAGGAAAATAACGAACAATGTGTCCCAGTTAATCATTTTAACTTCGCCGAGCCAGTTATCCTGGATACTTCGACCTGTAATTACGATGCACCTCACTCTATTGTAACAATTATCGTTTGAATCTATGGTCTGTCCTTATAGTTTCTTTCCAACACCGAACACTGGAGTCACTGGTGTTAGCTTAACTAATCCACTTTCACCACACTGTAAATTTTTCGAACGAACCAAAAGCAGGCGAAGAATCCAATCGTACCTGTAAACATTTATAATAATAATGATTAATTTCATCCAGATTTCTATAATCTATTAAAAAGGCTGGCATATTCAAAGACATACCAGTGAGGAGGAAAAATAGAAACACCATAATCAAGGTGTATCCGAAGTATAGGAAAGTCGAAATGAACCCCTCGATATTCAACTTGGTCATGAAGTAGTGCACGCAATACATAAACAAGTAGAATGCAGTGAATCCACTTGTCAAGAAGCTCCGCCACCACCAGCGGTAATCCTAGGAAAAATGATCAAATGCTCGTAATTTGGTCTTTGATTTTGACTTCACCACAAATACTTGCACCTGCAAATGCACACTTACCTCTGAGCAAAGATGGAAGTAGCAGAGAAGGATAGTAGTCTCGGAGCACGTTATTACCAGAATGATAAACACCAAGAACAGAAAGCCGAACATATAGTACATCTGACTAGACCTGAAATACGGATAAATTCGCGTCAGCATACTATGTAGAAGCGAAAGGAATTACTTACTATTCCTGGTAATCAGTAGAAAAGAAACGGTGCTCACCATATTGAATTGAGAATAAAGAAGAGCTGAATAAATATACATCCGAACGGCAGCACACCACCCATTATTATACCCGGAATAGCTTGGGTATAAATGGTTTGCTCTGGAATCTGACGAGGGATCTGGTTTGTCCGCACGGGATGCTCGATTACCCGCTTACGGAACCCGAAATAGGCTCCTACGAACGTTAAAGGCACTGAAACGCCAAACCAAAGCGCAAGCAAAGCTACCAGTGTCGAGAACGGAACGGCAGCTGAACTTCCTTTACCCCACAGTATCAAGTTCATTACGAAAAACAGTCCAAATACGACACTGTTTCAATAAACAACATTCAACGTGAGTTAATGCTCTTAATTCTGTGATAGAACTAAAAGATCATGTATTAAGTACCCTGGGCAGAGCATGGAGGTCAGGATTACATTCGACTTCCACTTCTCCCCTCCGAAGCTCTTGTAAATGCGAGACGATACGTATCCTGCTGGCGTTCCAAGACAAACGAACAGGACCATCGCACACGTCATCAATGCTCCTCTGTTGGCAGGGGACAAGAAACCAAGACAAGCGAAAGCTGCAATGAAAGAAGGGACCAGTCAGTAAATATTTGTTTTTTCCTCTAACATCTTAGACAAGTTATTCGGTAAACAGTAAGTTATACCCAATGTAATAACAGTCATGGCCAGCACTTGGAATCCGGAGCCCAAAAACACGGAAAGAAGCATTCCTTTTCTCGGTGGACGAAACACGTCTCCATGAACTAGTTTCCATCCGAACTCTTCCTGCGCGTCCTCACCGGAGTCGATCTGTGCAACAAATTCAGTGTCAACAGATAACCTCAACCCATAATATTAATTATCTGCAACTCAAGCAAAAGTTAAAACTCCTGTAAGGGCTAACCTGATTGTATCGAGCTATGTCCTTGTGCAGCGTCCTCAACAGGATCATCGCAACCATTCCGGATAAGAACAGAACAATTACCAATGAGTTCAAAATGGAGAACCACTGAATATTGGTATGTGGCATTGACTCCAGGATGTAATCCCATCGTGAGGACCATCTAACTGTGTTATCCTCCTACAAATGGCATGAAATCAGATCTATGCGACGCCAGTTCCCTAAATTTACCCCAGTATTACTCTTCCCAGAACTTACTTCAAAATAAACGGAGTATGTATATGCTACACTCAATTTATCATTTTTTCCTAGCACCCCAGGAATCATCATAGGACCATCATCTGGGTTGCATTCGGGACCACTCTTATGACTGTAGCTTCGCGGTTCAGCTTTCACAGCTAGTAAATAATCGAATCATAAACACTGAGCAAACATCTCAGATACATTTCATGCAGCTAATTCACATTAATTAATTATCTCACAGATAATTCTTCCGGAGCTATCCCCGAACTGAGGGCCCCACTCGGCATCCTTTCCACTGTGGTACTTAATTTTGATATCGACATGATTAAATATGTAGAAAGTATCGGGTTTCCGCACTTGCAAATTAAAGAATTCGCAAAACTCTCTGGCATTGTTTTCCTTGTCAATGTAGCAGCCCATGGGAAATCCAGTGAAGCAAAAGCGATTTTTATCCGTTGCTTCCCCTCCTTGACACCACGTGACCGGCATGTTATCTATAAAAAATATTATAATATATAAGAATTCTGCAACCGCTAGCAAAGATTTCGACAGTAAGAACAGCAGATTATAAACAATTTGCTTCAATCAGTAAATTCTCGCATTTTGCTGCATCATACCAATGATCCAGTGATGCCAATAGTTCAGGCTCATGCCGATCTTTAAAATGGATAATTTCTGCATTGACTCCTGATTTGACCCATCGTAAGTCTTAGTGCAGACTGGAGCACAAACTGTGTTTTTGTTGAATGTAATCTATAAAATTAAGTGAAACGCTTTCCAATCAAGCCGCAGATTTTCGGCAGAAATTACATTTACATGTTTCACCACAGTGAAACCAGTACCTGATAAGGAGACGGTCTAATCCTTTCGCCAAAAACCACCTGGCCCAAGTTTTCAACTGGACTGTCCTTCTCTTCCTCATCCACAGTGCAGAAATCAAAGCTGCGTTAACGCAACAACAAAATTAATTCACATTCTATCTTAATCCTTTTTATCTTACAAAGAAACAAAGAAATATTCTTGAGTGTACTTACTAGTGATACTCATAGGGAATCACAGACTCTTCCGAATTTAGCCGGTTAACGTATAAAGTTATATTAGACTGGAAAAAAATAGAATAAAATCCAATTGCATAACTCGCCATTACTGCTTACATCTTAAATTTTAATGAAAGAAAATATTTATAACATTATTTCAACTCCCATCAATCTACTCGCATATATGAACTGCAGATAAAATTTTATGATGGTCCATAGACAGTGCTGCTGATAGTAACACAAAAGACAATTAAGCTAAAACTATCAATGCTTTGCGCTCGTAACCGCAATAGAAATATCGCTAAAATAATAACCCTACAGCAGAGTGAAAGGTTTCAGTAATGTCCGAATGGAACCTTTCCTGTAAATTGCCTCATCGGTTTTTGAACCTCACTCATCATCACACTTCCAAAAAAAATTCAAAAAACGGAACATCCGACATCCTTCTTGTACCATGCTTCGCAGACAATCATTCGCTTCCTCTGCATTTAAGTGATTGTATCATAGAAAATCAAAACAACCAGCTAATTTTCACAATGCACACTGAATGCGATAATAAACGGTCTTCATTGTTTCCACTAAAGCCTACTAAATTTCAAATACATGTCACACACATTGCTACTGAATCTCCTCCTCCTAATTATTGAACAAAAGTGTTCTTCCCCAAAATAGTAAAAAATTAGCATTCAGACTAAAGCCCACTGAATGATACCTAATTATGAATAATTTTAATGAAATTAAAATATAATACCTACCTTACAAGTTGCAGTTTCTTTGTCCCGCTCACAATAGTTGACTGGTGCTAGCCCAGGTAAATAAAATCCATGGGATATTAAGAAAAGTTGGGACATGACTAGGAGGCAGGCGACCGGATGGCCTGAAGTGACCCTGCACCACCGCATTTTCGCTGATGATGAAACCTTCATAAAATGAAACTTTGTATTAGCCAAGTCCAAAAATTTATCACCGATTTAATTATACTGCTATTTTAGAGCAGTACAGCTAAAACATGACTGCCTCCTCCTCCAAAGTTTGACAATGCAGCAGTTCAAAAAATCAAATCAATACGATTCCACATCCAATGACAAAAAGACTGGCACTATCGTCTTTAACTTACCACACACACAACAGTCTGTAGCTGTTTACGAAAATCACGGGTGCCGTCAATTAGTCAGCCAGAAAATATAATATTTAATTTCCTCCCTTCCACTAACTCCACCACAGTAAGTAATATATAAAGCGCAACGGGAGCTTGTCAATAATAAGTTGCTTTTATCGTCAATGAAGTAAGCAAGTAAAACTACGTGTTCACCCCGGGAAACCTAACAGCGATGTGGAAGCTTTTTAAACTCCACCCGGCTGCGATCTGCAAAGATTCTTCACGTGAACGTGTTAGCTCCAAGTATGAATTCCACAGCAGTAATGCCGCAGTGGCCATTGGCCGCCACCGCCGCCATCATCGGCAATTATAACCCACAAAGCCGGAAGAACGGTTGTAATGAGAAACCGCTTCTTATCAGCTTGTCTTCTTGAGAAAAATGCGAAACGTCGCTGGAACTGCCAATCTTAAGCAGACATGACTTACTTCTCTTGTTGTAATTATGATGCATTGAAATTACCCCTTAATAATATGCAAAAATTTGATGATTTATTTATGTTGTGGGCAACTGGTTGATTTTGCTGTTGCCGTGTGCCCGTATTACCATCACATAGCTAGAGCTATGGTCTTGTAAATGCATAGGTCAGGTCAAGAAATCCAGTAATTTGTACAAATATGATTATGAAAAGGCCCTGCGGGACTAACTTTCTCTGCTCTTGTGTCTTTGTAGACTCACAGTTGGTCATTAATCTTTAATGAGTTAGAATTGGTCTCAATGTGGTCGTCCACCTTTCACTGCTGCATTAGAGGAACTTTAATAATGGCATGGAAGGACTTGAAATTGGTAAACTGGATGCATGCAGATGAGATGACATTATTACTAAGTCATCCAATAATAATGTCATCGGAGTGAAACATAATTAGACTATTAGACACGTGAAGGATTTTAGAAATTTTGAACATTGTCATTATTGACTTATGCTTGCCGCAACCTGCAACCTCCGTACGTTCGGGTTCATTCTCTTTCATGCAGCAGTTAATGGCTTGTGCCAACAAGTTATACAGGGTGTTTCCGCGTTAGGTGTACAACTTTATACCTCAATAACTTCTGAACCCCTGGACCGATCCAAACGAACA
>JAQFYD010001854.1:0-10982 GCA_034694225.1 Bourletiella hortensis
CTGATTAGTGCGAAGCTCACGAGAATTTCACCAAGCCAAACGTAGCTGGCTATACACTGCTTCGGAAGGCAATCAACAGGTTCACTGCGTAGATTCCCAGCAATTCAAGTAAACATTAAAGGTATACGGAAAGAGTGAAACTGAATGGACGCCGTCCTCTCTGGTCAACATTTGCTTCACAACTGAAAGCATTAAGCAGTAGGAGTATAGTTTTTCCCTTACGTTTGTGTATCTTAAAAGGCTTCAGCTGTTCATCCTCTTCATCAACAACAGTATGAGGGCTCTGCTTAAGGCAATTTATTGTTTGTTTGTATGCTTGTCTTCTTCTTCCTTTCCTCCTTCATCTTCAAAGACCAGACATTAGGCCATGTGGTTAGGTTATCCTTTTTTTATAGCTTTCAACTATACACAAGTTTGATGTTGCCCCAAATCTTAATAATAACAATAATATAATGATCCTTCATTAAGATTCGAGTCCAGTGAAGCAGCAAGCAACCATCAGGAGGAACATGGAAGAGTCGATAGTGAAAGGCGGAGGAGAAGATGATGATGATGATGTGGTTTCATTTTTTTCTACCTTTTTTACACACTTTTCCGTCCTGCCCCAAGTTTTTGTTATGATCTCAAGAAGGAGGGCCTAGAACTTCGGACATTGTATCCTTTTCCAGGGGCAGATGAGGCACATTGTACATCTCGATCCTTGCCCAAGTACCTTATTTTTTTCCACGTAATATTCAGTGTCTAACAGGGCTCCGTAAATCAAGCCTTTGGCGTAGTATTATACACACTAAGGAGCCCAACCTTTCTGTTGATGTTTATCTTTTTACAATTCACTCTTCTGGTTACTTCGGTACTTACTTACTACTGCCATTTTTACTTGCCCTAAAATGGAACCTTTGTTACTAATGCTTACTGCTTATGGAAATACGGGCGACGGTCTGCAGTAAGGAGCCATGGATGTTACAAAATGGCCCAGTTTGCATAAATTATCATGGTTTTTCCTCCAATGAACTAATGGCCTCTGATGATGGTAAGAGACAAGAAAGGATGATACAAAGGATGCACTGGTGTGAAGTTAATGTGTTCCAGGAAGGGTTTTAACCTTGAGCTGGAAAAGCTTATTACTTCTCTATACTTCTCCCATGCTGACATGAACGAAACGAATGAGGATGAAAAATGATGGAAAAAGCTCCTGCTCCGTTCTTTCTTCTAAGTCTGCGTTTCTGGCTTCACACGCCCACAAAAACGGTTGTTGGTCAATCTTCATAATTGGATTTTTCTCAATGTTAGAAGATAAAACTTATGCAACACTTTTTATGCTCAGTCACAACATATGGATGAAGGCCAAGTCGAAAATAAATACACAAAGAGAAGCAATTTGGTTGTTGTTTTTTTGGTTTTTATTCACCTCTATTTTATGACCCTAAAATACAGAGAAATAAATCTTAATATATACAATCGAATGTGTATTGTTTTTTTGCTTTTTATTTTATTCAAATCCCATATTCCATTACATGATTAAGCAGAAGGGTAGCATTCAAACGTTGTTCATCATAACGTTCATTCAATCCAAATGGCAAATGGTTTAAGACCATTCGCTCGTCAGTAGCAGCAGTAGTAGCGTCCAACACCATAACTAGAGATGATGAAATATTAAATTATTTTAATATTTATAGTTTGATTTATTTTTTTATTGTTTATTTACAAGTATTGTATTTTTTTTAAATTTGTAATTTTTCTAATTCATTTTAGTCGTTGTATGTGATGATGAAGTGGATGTAAATGTAGTAGCACTTCGATCGATGATGATGTGTATCGTATCTCTTTGCCAAAACAAATCCGATGGATCCTCCAATGCAAGAATGGCCCTGTGAGGGGAGAAAGCTGTGTGGGAAAGAATAAGCCATTATCATAGCAAATTACGTTTTACATGGATACCAATGAAAAGAGAGAATTTAGGAAAATAGAATAATTTAATGATAATTATAACAACAACAATATATCACGTATGACAAGAAGTTACAACACTATATCAGTTGATATTAAACGTTTTTCTTCCTCTGTGTCTGAGCATCGTCATTAACATCATCAATGTGCAACGGCAACAACAACTAAAAAACTATATATTCCTTCTTCCTATGATTAAATTCATTGCTTAAAACTAATGACTGGACCAGGCCCATCTAAGGCAGTAAACTCATACAGAACAATCAATTCTTACAGTGGCGGCACATTCTCTCCCTCATTCTCCCTTCTACTATAGTAATGCTTTTTAGGCCTATATACATAGGAAATCCATTGATATTTACCCGTGATGCAATGTAAATTAATTGCGAGATACGTACATACGTATTATTATAGAAATTCTTCGTTAAGAACAATGACAAAAAATAGAACAAGATGAAGAACAAGTGATAAAGTTCGTTAGCAAATTGTACACAACCCAGAAACTTCTTTGCCTGTTCGTTTAGTTGGATAATTTGTAAGTTTGACACCAGCTAATCGTGGCTTGAGGCGAGCGAGTTCACTTTCACTTATTAGGTTTTCACTATCACTTGAAGATTTCTCGGCTACTGACGACGATGAGGGGGAAACCTTCGTATTGTCTTGGGATTCTTTGACTGCTTCAGGGCCGTCCTCCGTCACACGTGAGGGAGATTGCTTGGGAGACTGGGTGTCCGTAGTAATGAGGGCATCCATTATGTTGATCTTGATCCTTGAGGATAGCCCGACTTTGCCAAAGGGTGCAGGTGTTCCCGCTGGAAGAAATATGGACAAGGTAATTAGAACCTTCACTGCATTAAAGTTCAAAAACAGCATATGGAAGAAAGTGCTGATAATTCTTACCACTTAGTAAAGTATTTCCTTCCATTGCGTTAGGTACTGGAGGCCCAGAGAAGCCGTCCATGGCATCTTCATCGCCCGTAAGGTCAATGTCAATAGCCTCGGGCTGACTTGTGGACGGGACAATAGCTGCGCGTCCGTCCTCCTCCAAATTGGCTCGCATTTCGTCGTCCAGTGAGCCAGCAGCTTCTTGTTGCTCCTCCGTGTCAACCGGTTCATCCTTAATGACAGGAGTTGGGACATCAAACTTCATGCTCTGGTAAACAATGGGCTTGAAAGGTCTCTCCTCCAACTGTTCAATCTCAGGAGGACTGGAGCCCTGGTTCGAACCACCCAAAATAAGGTCGAAAATATTTGGTTCCGATGATGTAAATACATCTGATGATGATGGCGGTGGTGATGAAGATGGTTGCTCCTGGACAGGTAACAACTCTTCTGTCCTGATGACCGATGAAGCAGGTTCGCTACTACTAGAAATCTGAGGATTAATTATATGCGTCATAGAATGGTCATCATCATCATCAGCATTATCAAATTCTTCGTCAGTCTTATTATTGATATCATTGACAATATTTTCATCAAGATTAGTACATATATTTTCCCCGTTCTGATTGTCAGAATCTTTTCTATCTCTTTCAACTGCATCAACACTAGGAGGTGATGCTACTCTTTTTTCAACTGACTCATTATCATCATCATCAGGTACAATCAGTTCTTCATCCTCGTCTACAATGTCCATTATAACAGGTTCAGGTTTCCCTTCCTTTAAAATCATAACTTCTTCTTCCTCCTCTTCTGCTTCTTCAGGCGCCTGTGTAATGACTTCAGATGACTCCTCCTGAACTTCCTCTTTGGATGGTTCAGCTTCAACTGTGGGCTCCGGCTGTTTCTCTGGTTCCTCTTCCACCTTGGCTGGTTCAGGCTCCATCAGCGTTGATCGACCTTGGACAGCTGCCATGAAATCCTACACGATTGAAAGCAAAATATTACATTTTTCTGTCTCTGATATTACTGCCTCAGCCTCATTCACCACTAAATTGTGAAAACATTAATAAAAATGAATAATGAGTACTAGCCTGGTGACAGATAGGATGGTACAATTTCATCACTCCTGGTTCGTCACTCTCAGCCAGGAATGCATCACGCAGAAGCCATTCTTCTTTGTCTTCATCGAAAAATGTCTCGAAACTTTCATTGCACTGGGGACAGATGGCACCCTCATGGCTGGCGGACGGAACGGTGTACAGATCCGGATTCAGAACAGTACCGGGACTACGCTGGTCATGATCCATCTCCGTTTCTTGAGTTTCAAACAGGCTTTGAGCTGCAGAAAAGAATTTAAGATCAGCTTCACGCATCAAAGAGTTTAATCTGTAACCTCTTGACATCCGGCAGAGCGTTTTACCTCGTTCTTCCAAGTCTTCAACTTCTGCGAACTGGATCCAGTCAGACAGGTCATAGTACCACTTCCGGCTAAGGGCTTTCTTAGCATTTGCCTTTTCACGACGGTTCTGACGGAAATGCCAGTCAAGATGCTGCGAATATCTGTGGAACCAAAGAAAGTAGTAGTGTCAAACAAGCATAACAGATACATACACAACTTTAACTCACAGACTAGAACAGAGACTTGATCTTACCTGACGTTCTGATCGGGAGGAAATCTGAGCCCACAGGAACCACACTGAATTCCAGTACAAATTTGAGCAATAAGCTTATCTCTTCGTTCTTTTAGCTTATCCCAGGAAACATCCACTGTCTCTAGTGGAGGAATAACTTTCTTTTCTTCAACTTTCTTCTCTACTTTCTTCACTTCCTTCTTTTCTTCTTTCTTTTCTTCAACTTTCACTTCCACTTCGGGTTTTGCTTCCTCCTTTGACTCAGCAGGAGCAGCAGGGAGTAAGCCAGCCATCATTAACTTGCTAAGCAAATCTTGAACATCCAACGGGCCACCAGTTGAGTCTGCTTCTGTCTTGACAGGCGGGTTTTCTTCAGTAACATCAGTCCCCGTCCGTTCCAAACTTTCGTACGAATTCTCAGTCCTGTCCAAGGATGTGTTCAAAACATCAGGAGGAACAATATCGGCAAGTACGTCCAGGGGATTAGACATATCTGAAGGTGGCATTCCAGAGTAAAACGCGTCTTCACTACCGATCCGTCCGACGTCTCCACCAGGCATTGTCGGAGGAATGTTGAATGAACGATCTCGCCCACCGCGACCACCCCTGCGGCCTCGACCCCGTGTTTGACCGCCGAAACCTCCATCAAGCGCACTTTCTCCTTCACGGGCCTTGTTGAACTGAACAATAGCCTTTCTAGTACCTCCACTAAGTCCAGCAAATCTCAAATACAGTTTTCTTCCTGACGGAATTGTCACTCGCATTGGATGGCCTCCAAATTCAACCGTAAAAGGTCGACCATTCAGCAACACAGTGCGGAAACCGTCACAGAATCGCAAAATTACAGGAAATCCGCACAAATCTGTAAAAATTAAACCAAAGTGGTTAGAAAAACAAATACTAAGCAACAAACTACAACAATTTTTGACGTTAACAGTACGTACCAATTAACTGGGGTTTGTCATCCAAATACACACCGACCGCGTTTCCATCCACAAACAAGTTGACTCGGCCAGCGAGCAGATCATGTCGAATGATCTTTCCGAGCTCAACTTGTGGGGGAGGACCTTCCAGTTTGAAGGAATGGAAATACCGACCCACCTTTATCCTGGTCGGTGGTCCCCCAAAACATGCCTCATAGTGATCACCATCAATATACAGCTCACGCGTAGGTGCGCCAAGCTTCAATGTGTGTTTCTGCCTATCGAGATAAATCATTGCAGGCTTGCCAATAAAGCATCGTACAGGTTCGCGTTCTTTGTCAATGTAGACATTCTTAGGTGTCCCACGATGGAAAGAAATTTCACGAGGCTCGTCTCCCTGGGGCCCTTGAAGGACAACAGCAGTTTCTCCATAAAATCTGACTTGACGCATCACCTAGAGAAAGATTAAGAGGAAACGGTATTGTAATGCAATCATAATTTCAGCCCTACATACCCCACAATTGCATCACTTCAACGCTTTATTTTTAATGCTCATAAGACAGCTTACCTTGTCAATCGGAATGGTTCCAGCTGAGTCTTTTCTCACACTTTCAAGCTCCAATGGATTCACGGGTGGAATCACATCATTCAACAAACCCGCAGCAGCAGCTGCAGCCTCCTCGAATGGATTTGGTCCACGAGGCTGTTGGCCCTGTCCCCATGGCATTGCAGGTGCCTCCCATGGATTGGCTTCTCCAAATGCACCTGCAGCGCCAGCGACGAAGTCAGTTGGTCCCCCAAACTGACCCCAAGAAGGCTTGGATTCTGTTGGAGAACATCGGCATGGCCATTGTGTATTAAATCCATTTCGAACGCCAAGAACATTCAGATTCAACGCGTCTGTCCATTCTAAAAAGCCCATTTGAGCATTATTATTACCTGTCCACGGATTAGGTCCAGGTCCAGCATGATCACCCGGACTTCTAATCTGCTGCTGCATCTCAAAGTCCCTGATTTTGTTTACCTCATTGATCTGTAAAAATGCAAAACACAGCCTTGTCACAACTAAATCCTTCATACAGATTTTCTCTAAAAATAACTTTGTGTTCTACTTGACCTGCATAAGTTGCCTACAGACTGTAGCGAACTGGTCCTTAGTGAAGAAGCCCGTTTGAAACTGCTGCCTTGCATGCATCACAGCCTTCTCCAAATCCGTATTGCTCAGATGCCCCGTAGCATTGGAGGGTTGCTCAATAAACTGATTCCTAAATCTTTCCACAGGGTCAATGGAAGTACGGGTGTCTAGGCTTCTTTTCCTTTCCGCTGGATCATCTGTTATTGCAAAAAAATGATTTCAGTGAATCAATCTCCTAGATAATGCTTCAATTTTAGTGCTAATAATAGTCATGACCAGCTCCACATACCAGGTAATCTATTGTACAGCAAGGGTCTTCCTAGCGGATCACAAACTCCTCTACTAGAATCAATGGAAGTTGCCGGAGAGATAGCCGGAGGTGGGTGCGGATGGTTCTGCAAAATATCTTGAATTTCATCATCCTTTCTGATATCCAGGATCCGTGCATTTGCTGACAGCATGTCAGGTTTCTTCTTCATCTGCGCCCATGTGGTCGACGCTGTCGGAGAAGTAGAAGCAGCAGCGTCCAGCTGGCGCAAATCAACGTCCTCTCGACCAAATAAACTTTAAAGAATACATTAAGAATTTTACGTCATGATTATTATCCTCAACCTTAACAATTCAAATATAATAGCCAACAGCACTATTCCGTTTTAATACAACACTCATCAATACATTGGTAATAACAACGGTATAAAAAATATACACCCAAGCACCCAAAGGGGATCAGCACGAAGTTTTTATTATTATTAATACCTTCCCCCCACGCAATAAAAAGAAAAGCCAGAAGAGGCAATAAGAGTGGCGATAATTATTCAAAATTTCGAAACCCCTAGTATGCGCTTATGAAGGTCAAATAACTATCATTATAGCGCGCTCCAAAGGAAATTTTCTGCGCCATCCGATAAATTATTATGCATGCCAATTCACAATGGCTAAAATGGCAGGAAGTATTCCACAGCTCCACAAATATTCCAGGGTTGTACATCCAAACAGGGTAGCAGTGCCGCCGGGACGGTCTTTATGAGGTCCGATGCTGGCATGGCACTACTACCAAACGCACAGCAGTTACGGAGATGATGACCCCCTGGTCATTACTGCGAAATTGCGACAGCGATGCGGGTGAAATACCCTAACCCATCAAATGCTTCATAATGCAAAGAAAATTTACACTAAATTTTAGCTTTACATGTGTAAAATATACAGAACAAGGGAAACAGTCGCAACGGAAGAAGTTATTATCTGACCCAAGGAACCCAACGGTGAACCCTGCTGTGCAAGTTGCTATGGCTCATCTTAATTACGTGGATGTTACATATATGGTACACTTTATTGTTCCATCCTGTGGTGGAATTATTTAAAGCTGAAGGGACTTAAAGAAATATATATCGCGATGACCACTAATGTTAACATTATTGTTGTATCGTTCACAGTAAAAAAAATATAGTGAGCTTAACATGATCACAAGAGAATATATCACAGATTCGTTATCATTATCATCAGTCTTAAAAAATCTGGGCTTCGTTGGAAGACACAACCCATGGAAATAAGTAAAGTTTTGTTAAAGAAAAATCATTTTCAATTCCCTCGCCTATTATTATTCAGCTACACAAGGGGAAATCGAAATTTTGAAGGGAGACGTGTGACACACAAACATACAGAGAGCGTGAAAAAAGGGCGCTGGATTACTCTTGGTCTTGTACAACACTACTGTGTATACACAACACAGTGCCATACAAAAGCTATAATAGTAATACTGATTCATTAGGCTTATTGGTAATGAAAAATAGATAAAAAATATTATGTACTCATCGATGAGGTTTCCATTTCTTGCTTTCTTCAGCGGCGGTGGTTGGTCGCCTCCTCCTTCCTTCTCAGCTGCCAAAGCTGCTTCATTCCTGAGGTCAACATCGTGCAGAATTTGCATTCTAAAATCTGTATCTCCCATCAAGATTCCCTCAGGAGGACCTCCTGGCATGGGTTCAGCACTTCTTCGAGCATCACGACCTCCTCTTTGCTGATTCTCTTTGTCTTTCTTGTCCTTGTCCTCATCTTCCATTTTGGATACTTCCGTGGTACGTCGGTAATTCTTTTTTAGAACTGCATTTCGCCTTGCATTCAAGTTATCTTTGGTCCGTTCCCACTCCTTTGATTCCTTCGTGGAGGATTTTGTGGGTGAGAAGCTGCCGCTACTACCAGCACTGTCACGTCTACGTCGTGATGATGATGATGCTCCTTTACCCCCTACCCGCTTGTCATCCTTCTTCTTACTGTCCCTCTCGCGGTCCTTGCTTTCTTTGTCGGGCCGGTCTAGGGTGGACTTTTTGCGTCTTTTGGAAGGGGATTCCCCATCATGTGTTGGACTAACAGCAGATGAGCTTGAAGATGACTGTCGTGATCTTCGAGTATCCCTCAAGTCCTTGTCTCTTTTCTCATCTTTCTTACTATGGTCTTGACCCTTTGAATCTTTTGACTTCCTCTTCCTGGGATCGTCCATAGGGCCTGCTGCAGGCTCTTTCGTAGGGCTAGCTGACTTTGTTCCTTTGGATGGACTCCTTGAAGGGGACGGTTTGGGGCGAATTGCGCTTGAGAAACTGTTTGGAGAAACATTATTCGTAGGGGGAGACCGGTCCCGTGAGCGTTTTCGGAAATCGCGTTTTTTGGCATCACTAATGGGTGATTTATCGCGTTTCCATTCGGATGAAGGCGACATAAGAGCGCTAGGCATAGGCAAAGGTGGTATAATAGCTATTGGACTAACAGGATGAGGAACAAGAGCAGTTGTAATATGTGTAGGGGAGAGTCTGGAAGATCGAGAATGATTATCACGAGCGTCAAGCTTCTTCTTGTCCTCTTGAGGTACCCTCGCAATGCGACGTTTGCGAGGGTCTTGAAATACTTCAGTAGGAGCGGAATCCGTTACCGTTATGGTTGGGGTTGGGACCGAGGATGGAGGATGCGATACTGCGGGCGGTGCTGGAGCAGGAGCTGACGTAGACAAGATAGATGCAACACGCTCCTTCTGTAGTTTGGCAAGTTCTGCTTGATGCAGCAAGTGCTAAACAAGAAATAATTTACCAATGAATAAAATGCGTTTGAAAACACAGATCCATACTAAAGAACCGTAGTAGAAGAACCATCCTTACCTGTTGTTTCTGAGTTGCATCTACTTGGACTTCTGCAGGCTTCGGTATCTCCGGCTGCTTCACACTCTGAATCTTACTTAACTCATACTGCTTCTGAGCTGCGAGCAATTCAAGTTCAATCTTCTTGGCTTGCAACTCCAGTAATTCCTTCTGCTTCTGAAGCAATTGAGCCTTAAATGCTGGATCCATATCCGCATCCGTGGCAATGTTTGCAGTCAGATCCGCTAGGCCAGGAATTGTTAAAGACGGAGACGAGGTAGCATTTGCCACTATTGCAGATGTCACAGTCGTAGTAGGTGAAGATGTGCTTGCCAGTGCCTGTGAAATATTAGTACTTCTAAAATCACTCTCCTTTACAAGGCACTGACCCTTAAACTCATTTCCTCCACCTACCCTCTGTATAAATTTAGGATTCACATGAATTTTGGATGATCCTTGAGGTGGTGCGATGACAGGCCATCCTGGATCGATCTGATGACATCTTACATCAATCGAATACAATTTGCTATACGCAAACACTTCATTCCATGTCTGTCTCAACTTCCACAACTCTCTCCTCGTCTTATCCGGCACCTTTATAAAAAACATCAAAGAAAACGTCACATGTCAATATTACGCCCCATGAATAAGTTGACTCGCATTAACAGCCGTGCACGTGCAAAAAACAAATGAAACGTAAAAAAAATGTGCAAAAAATTATTCAAACCTTCTTCACCTGCTCAAAAGTTTGAGTGAAGGTGGTAACAATATTGTTTGAGAAAAGTCCAATGTATTCTTGCTTGACATTTTTTACAATGGAATCGATCAGGTAAAGTATTGGAAGTTTAAATTCCGGATCCACCTGGAAGAAAGAAAACAAAACAAATCATTAATAATTCTTGGCCAAACTACTAAGAAAATGACCCATTTATTGACATTATTGATCGGAATATCCAAGGACATATATAGCACACCATCATCATTGCAAATATGTCATCGCAAGTAGGACGTGACAGTGTACACTACTCTGTCCAGTTTACGTAGAAAATTCTCTCTTGTCCATGACTCAATACAAAATGTTGTTATTTCTGTCCTTGGGCATTTATCATTCTCTATTCGTAGCTTGCGTCTATGTCATGTGTTCGTGCAAACAGAACGAAAGAGAGAGAGAGCGAGCATGAGGAAAATTCATGGGAACTATAGACTCATCATGAGCTAATGCGTTTAGTAGTGTATTATTTGTCCTTGATAAGGATAAAAGTTTGCCATAATTTCATTTGCCACAGAAAAAAACGTTTTACAAACATTTAAACTTCCTGGAAATACCACATTTATATAT
>JAQFYD010001855.1:0-10982 GCA_034694225.1 Bourletiella hortensis
AAGTGGCTTGGACAATTATGACCTTGGACAAACTTATTGGCTTGGACGATTATGACCCTGGATGAAAGTGGCTTGGACGAGTATGGCCTGGAGCAAGGGTGGATGAGTTGTCTCTGGATGAGAGATGTGCGGTTCTCAAATTTACAGAGACTGATTGTCATAACAGTGAAATCATGCTCGTAATCCTATTTGTTTCCATGGCAAACAAGGTTGAAATTGCGGTCTTTGTGTCAAAGACCTGCGAGTATGGTTCCGCGGTGAATTATCCATAGATTCCAAATGTTTGAATGGAAATTTCCAACCAAAGTAGAGAAAGCTATTTAGATACTTAAAATGTGGAAAAATTAAGTTTGTACAATCGCTCATAATCATGCTACCATAAATAAATGATGATTCCTCTTTGTCATGTAATTCAGAACACTCCCAAATTTTCCGAACCGTAACCAGGAATTGGAGAGACATATAGTGAATGAGTTGTAAGAACGGAGGGTGTGTCTCTCTACTATCACTTCATAACACTAACACTAGAGTCAGATACATGGTGAGGACGTACTTCGCGGGTGCAATTAATAGAAACTTTTAACCACCTCGCTGCTCCATGCACAATGTACCCGTTGTTATTAGAATGAGAGTGAAAATTAGAAACCACATACTGTCCATTGTTTCCCTTCCTCACACTTTCAGGACAGCTCACCTGTTACGCTATCTGAGCAGAGGGTATTGTCACGTAACTGCAATTATTTCAGGAGTAATCCAAACCCTTAATTGTAAATCGATAGACTCTCATTTCGCTTTCGCAAAATATGCTTTTGGATGAGTTATGTTGTAACTTGTTCGTTTATAACTATTATTCACACCTCACAAAGAAAGCCTTCACGAGGGTTAGAGAATTTCCACGCGCATCATAGCTCTCGAAATTGAGGTAAAGGATGTTGAGTGAAGCTGGGTCCAGAAGACCCTAGCAAAAACCAACCATTGCATTTCAATAGCTGTTTTGACTTGGCTTGTACAGCAGCTGGCATCCGCAGCCTTTACCGTCATAAGTTTGTGTGTAGAATGGGTTGCTGTGCCTTTAGCAAATGATTTATACCATTGAAAAAGTAGGCTTACCTTCCACATTTGTTGTGACTAAAACAATCTGACTAATAACCGCAAACGTTTCTTTCCTCAGACGCCGGAAGACATGAAGGTGGATGTTGACCATGTTACCTTCGTTCTCAAATCTACTGAAAGATGGAAAATTCACGACACCTCTAAATGTGACAACACGTTTGAAAGCTTGTCCGCTCGTCAAGACATAATGGCACCCATACATTTTCGGTACATGTTAAGCGATGGGGATGATTAATAACGAGGTCACTGATTCGACTTGCACTTGTTTACCTCTTGAACAAGGGGAGCCTTTAAATAAGTGGGACCACAGTTGGAGTTTTTAAAAATTGTTATGATGATTTCATGGTGGCTGCGTCGGGATGAGGCACCAATGTATGACTATTTAATTTTCTCCCTCTGTTCCTGCCGCATGAGTGTCGTGATTTCATTATTGGCCACGAGTTCACATTCAATGACCTTATGGCACAATTTTCAGGTGATTACTACCATGTAGAATGCATATTGGTCCACCTGACAGAGGAAATCGAATTTTATATGCGGTACTTCTGTGTTATACCCGCTTAACATGGGCCATTCGCATGCGGACTTCATTGTCAAACGCTGACATTCACTGGTCATGATTATGTTGCATGTTATTCCAATGATGAAGTCACCACTGCGATGCGTTAGTACCGGTATCCACTGATACAAATTTTATGACTGGAGAAAGCTGGGAGGAAGAATCTTTCTGCTTGGCGACAGTTAAAGCGAAACACCATGCATCATAAATTAGTAGTCCCCATCTTTTAATGCTTGAAAATCTAAATTGAAATGGCTTTGATTACTAGTGACTGTACGTAAAATGCAATGCTTTTTCATTATTTGCAGCTGAAAAAACTTGTTGACAACTGAGCTCGGTGGTGGACTAGGCCGAGTGTGAGGGAGCATTGCTTCGTGCGTGCGTGTGAGATACAGTATTTAATTAATTGCCTGAATAATTTCGATTGTTTAAACCAACTTACAAATTATGATCATGCACCCTTTCTGGCTTTCTCTGCTACGACTTTTTGTAGAAATTGGGTGAAATTAATGACGATGATGATGATGATGAAGTGGTTGGGTATTCTTTGCGAGGTGCTGCTGTTCAAGCACAGCCAGAAGTCTTAGACCGCTTGCTTTGTTGCATAGCAAAACCGTTCTACTATCTGCAAGGAGAAAAGTGAATTCAGTGAGTTTGTTATACCATGTTGAGAAGAGATAGCTAGTGGCATCGTATATTTATAGTCCAACAGTCGCTCTGACTCTCCTCACTTTCAAAGTAGAGGTGGTTGGTGCTTGAACAGAAACTAATAGTAAAAGGTGCTAGTATTATTAAAAACAACTTGCACTGCGCGGGAGGAGAGGGACAAGAGGTCAAATACTTGCAAGTTTATCACCTGCTTGTGGTCCTACATTTGTTTAGTTCTACCGCAAGACCACAGTTTGGTAAACTATAACCCTGATTTTTGGAATTTTTGTGGGCAAATATTGCCTTTAAGCATCAGACAGCTTTGAGCGTGAACATCTCTTCGTCTTTAGCAGGTTTAGGAAAGAAGGCGCGGGTAGGTTGTCCTTTGTGCATATTAAAACCGGTCCTCATCAGGGCAAACGAACACGTCCTCCTTCGCACAGTGAATCTTCAGTTTAGGAGATAAGTTCCTCACACTTAGTGCCCTGCTCTCAACTGCGTTGGTTCACCACGTAGTGCTCTCTTGTGTGCTTCCGTCCTGACCCTCAAGTCACTGCATATTTACGGGTATTCTGTCTTTGTCTGTTCCTAGTGATTATTTTCCACTTGTGTCAAGAAAATACTAAAATTTCCTTTCATTATTCAGGTATCACATATGATGGGTGGCAAATTTTACTTCGGATTATTCGTCGCCTTGTGCCTAGTGGCTACGGCACTGTCCACACGGCCAACTTCGTCCTCATACAAAGTACAGCGGCGGAGAATAGCATCATCTGACGTTGCTCGCAAGGTTTCTGGAGAAAGTCATTCAGAGCAACCTCATGAAGTCGCAAATTCTGTAGCGGAAACTTCTTCTCCAAAGTCGGAGACGGTCCGACTGTTGAAAGTTGCACAAGCTATTGCCAGGTCCCACTCAACATCGGAAGTGTTGACGCTGAACCTGACCAACCTTCTCATCCTCATCGTACTCAAAGCTATCATTTTTGGAATCGGCTTGTTTTACTTCGGCGGTGTGACCTTTAAAGGAAGTGGCGGCGGTCATGGGTGGTCTTCTAGAAGTCTAGAGAAGAAATCCGGTTTTGTAACCGAAGGTGAACTTCTGCTCATGTTGACATACCTCCTTGGATCAACCGATGGTAATTATGAGTGCATGTACCGTGTCGCATGTGAGGACCCCTCCAAAGCCAAAGAATATCTCAAAGTCTCTAAGATGATTCTCAAGGGAGCCAAGTTCATGAAAAAGTAAGTTCCATCTTCTATTCTCAGTGCCAACTGACCAGATAGAAACTAATTTCGCTCGATATGCAAGTGAGCTTCCGTAAGTTCCAATGAGAGCAAATCATCTCTGTCGGTATGTTGAGTAACATTTTACATGCAGTCACCAAAAAGTCATGTGTGGGCCAATTTCTGAGCCAATAATCATTTTTTACTGTCAACATGTTTCTGTCTTCACTAGGGTGGGTGACAGGTCATAAAAGCACTCCGTAGATTCATATGATTAAGTTCCGTCTGAGATTAGCCTGGAAACGTTTGCTGATGCAAATCATGCTAAAATAATGTTTGACTAGAACTACATGAACTACAAGTTTTTACACAATCACAGTGCTCGGTTTACATTGTGTGGGACTACTCTGGGTCAGTGTGTTACCTTTGTTTCTTACCTGTAGGAACATTGAGGAAGCGGTAATTTTGTGATTACTAAACTCATAAAGGCGGAATCATCTGCTCGTATAAAACGTCACAAGACTCCACAGGACCTGTCTTCACAATTTTTACAGCTGTCAGTGATGTGGGGAACAAGCTGCAGAAAGGTGAACTGTTACCGCATGACATGTTTGGTCGGCGGACCCAGGGGCTTAGCAGGATTTACACCCGAATTGACTACACACGTGTGTTTTAAACCAAAGAAGGGCACGTTATGCTCAAGGTAGCAGCTTGTCAAACTTGTTCATTCCGAGAGGGGTGATGTGGGTCTTGAGGAATGGCTGTTAGGATCCGTTACAAACAAGTTTTCCTTCCTGCTCAGTCCATGACCATGAATGTTTTTATTGACACCCCGGCATTTTCGAGGTCTCACGATTGGAATGGAAACTACGCATGATCGATTACTTTTTCGTATCTTAATCAGCAAGCCAGCTCACTGTCTGTTTTAATTGCATGCTTGTTCAGAGAAAGTCATGTCCGCCGCGAGTTGGGCCGTGGATAAATATGAGCATATTTACAGATAACAGGCTTAGGTTGAGGCCAAGTACGGGTTAAATGTCAGATCCATGTTTCTTTCAATTAGCGTAAATCATCAACTTTCAGTTAGATCTAATATATGTTCTAAAATAAAGAAGGAATACTTTTATACAGGTACCGTAGACAGCTACAACTTTGACTATCATTTACTAGCAGAATGTCCTTTCACCCAAACTACAAGTTTGATTGTATGCGGCTGCTTGTATGGTGATTCACGCTTTGTGTCCACTGAACCAGGTATTTAGTTACAAATAGTTAGAATGAGGTAGGAATCTTTTCGCTGTCCTAACAGGAAATTGAAAAGCTCAATATCTTGCATAATGTCGGTCAGGGGGGAAAGAGGTGAGAGAAATTAGTGTTTTGCGTACATTGTTTTTTCCAGAGTTTACCAACATAATTTGACAACACTGAGGAAGAAAGAAATATTGGTTATGCCGTTAGCTGTAGCAAACTGCAGCCAAGTTGTGGGAAGCTAATGTTGTGGAGTGGTGCATAAGAATTGGGAATTCTTGCGAGTGAATTATGCTGATGTTCGTTCATTGAACAGAACTGGTTCATCAGCTTTGTGAACTGCGTAGTCCTGCCGTGCGGATAGGCAAAAAGCCTCACGTCTACCCGCACTTCTGGGGGGAGAGAACGCATATTGCGATTTGGATGATAGAACTAATAGTGGCTTTGCAGCAAAAGTCAGAAACAATGAATGAAACGGTCCCAACAGGTTTGGGTTGGACTGGCTAGCGTGGTATAAGTGAAAAACCGGTCATCTAATGCTTAAGAATTTTACGAATGATTTTGAAGAAAGGTCGTGATTTCCCGTTACTTGGGATACCCTGAAACCTAGTTATTAACAAACTGTGATTTCATTGAAAGAAGCCAAGCAGGGGCTAGACGGTCGACATCGAACTTCCATGACGTATTCCTGATTGTCAGAGTACGGCTCAGCACGGAAAGAACAAGTTCTTGCATAATTTGTTTTACAAGTCAAAGTTTGTGAAACCGGGTTTACGGTTATTGCTGGCTTGTTATACTTGGTTTCTTAGCCTTCATTTCTTCTTGGGGTTCGTAGAAGGGGAACGTTGAGCCAGCCTCCGAATGCATGGCACATTTTACTGAACTAAATCAATATTTGTGAATCCATTACACATGCACGATGTTCCACATCTAAGTTGACATGGAAATGAACAATTAATTTGAAACCTTCGGGGTAAAGTGCAAACCAATTGAGGCGCATAGGAAGGAACTTCGCGTTTTGCGTCCACAATTGATGCCCTCTTGTCACTTATGACAAAATTAGATGTCTTTCGGGTTGTAGGTATCCATTCAGTCTCACAATAATCAACCTTCTGTTATAATTCGTAGTATTGACGGTACTTCACAACAATACTACTTTGCTGAGTCATACTTGAAGCTTTCACTTTCAGGTCTGCCAATGCAATAGACATTACAGTAGTGCTGACGCACTTACGCAATTTAGAATTATGTGAACTTAACTGAAGCGTGCTTCCGGCGTGCTCCCAACAAGTATCTCCGGGCATTTCTAAACTTCTTTCGAGTTTTGGTGGAAAAGCATGTTGGAAGCAATTATGTTACTAGAACAGAAATTACTGAGGAATTCAGATTCACATTCTAAAAGTTCCGTTTAGGGAGATTTCATTGTTTTGACATTAGCACTTTCCTGGTGTGCTGAGGCGAAAATAGGGTTACTATGGATAAAAAGTCCAAACACTAATCAATTCTATTGGAAAATGAAGTTTTTCGAGAACGTTGAGTAAACATGAACTAAAAGCCGCAGGTGACGACACTTTTCAGATCATGGGGAAGTACCCGAAAAATTTGTTACCACGTTGGGTTTCGGCTACCAAAATGGGATTACCAGATAGAAAATACTAGGTCAACAAAAGGTGTATGCCAAGGGCAAGTCAATGCTCTCCCGATTCAGCGGTCTCTCTACTGGCCATAGAGAAAACAGGACGAAGAATTCAGAATGCCAGAAGTGCCATATACAAGTCTGACGTTTGAGTTTGAGTGTATACAAGTTTATACAAGACAGATTATACAAAGATGCATGAGGAATTTCAAATTTGATTTTTTGCAACCTGCTTGAACAAGAGGTAGCATAAAGAGAAATGGGTGATTGAAACCTGAAACTAACGGAGAAGTTCAGTTCATAAGGCGAACTTGCTGATTTAAAGATGAGACAAGGGCAAGATGAGTCTCACATCTGCTACAATGAGGAATATTCTAAATACCTGTTGCGCTCCTTACAACTGCTTAGGCTTCTCACCTTTAGTCGAATCACCCATGGCATGCGGAAAATGACGTTAGCCCACTTGTTATTACACATTCTTATGGCTCATAGTCATGTACTAGAAATGCAAGTGTATCTGTATACATTGTTAATTAGAATTTCAGTCATATTCATGAAATTTTCATGCAAAAGATCCTAGTTGACCGCGTATGGTGGACACGAAATTCATGACGAGAAGCTATAACATTCACTCTCGTGTTATTCAAACTAATATTAATGCCTAACACTTCAATGTACTGTACTAGCGTCTTTTTCTTTTAGATACGTCTCATATAACCCCAAATATGAAGATGTCGTCCTGGGATTGCAGAATGCTGTCGAGCACAAGAGAAGTGGTGGAGAATGTAGCGCAAAATACATTTGTTCAGATGTTCCCGGCCTATAACTCGAACTCAGATAACAATAATAGTATTTTTGTTATGTCAGTTTGAAACTACCAGTATATAATTCTATTTAAGTAATGATAAATAAATAATTTATGAATGATGAATGATTGTTTGCCTGTGATGGTGATGATAAAGAAACGTAATATGGGTAAGTTTTCACCCTGA
Source organism: Bourletiella hortensis (assembly GCA_034694225.1). Taxonomy (NCBI): domain Eukaryota; kingdom Metazoa; phylum Arthropoda; class Collembola; order Symphypleona; family Bourletiellidae; genus Bourletiella; species Bourletiella hortensis. Next base: position 7,421 of record JAQFYD010001855.1, read on the forward strand.
TGATGAGCCCTCTTTAGGTGAACTGCTACCGTCCTACTATTTTTTCTAATGTTGATAAAATTCAGAGGGAGAAAACAAGTAACATGGCTACTGTAACAAGGAAGGTGTTTATCATTTTGTTTTTACTTTTTATATACGGTTTAGGGACAAGTTATGCAAAGAAATGTTCGCGAAAATTTACAAGCGTTGTTAAAAACTATATTTCACCAATGTTCTGCTAATTTTGTAAAATATGTTATGCTCCAATGGAAGCCATACAAGCTCCAGTGGCAATCAAGTAAATAAATGCATTACATATAAGACAATAAACATTTCGTTGAATCTTAAAACCCTTATGTCCAAGGACACGCGTCATAAATTAAAACAAATGTTAGCCTGATGAAATCTGAATCGTCATCGCCCATGAACACGGCTTAACTGACTGCGACCGTCAAGATTCCTTAAGGTTACTTAAATAAACTCAGTCAACGCATTATATATTTCCAATGACGATTTTCGACTCCGGTATAAATCTCAGAAATTTCCATTTCCATTGAATACTGGGTCATAACCACGAGAACTACAATGAATCCGGACAGAAATACAGAAATATGTCATGAACCTCAACTTCTTATGCACAAATGCCCCCTCTAAAGTCATAGTCATAAGAATGAAGCACAACAGCAGAAACAACAAAGTACAAGTAGAAAACTGGAACAAACGCTTACCACATAATTTTATCAATCGCATTCCATGACTTCTAGAAGTTTATCTATAAACTTTTTCTTCTTGTCACCGCTTAAGTGTACGATAAACGTTTCGAAAGAGTCCAAAGCAACGCCGTCCCCAACTTTTTCTGCCACATGCTCGAATGCTTTGCCGAACAAACTAAATTCATGAAGTAGAGAAATCCTTTGTAAATCATGCGAACTTTCGTTTTACGCACTATACCTGTTGGAATAATAAAGCATATCTTACTTGAACCCGACGCCAATATTTCCTTCTAACGGTGGAACTCCGATGAGTCGGAAGAAGCCTGGGCTTTCAGGCACGACCATGATTAAAGGAAGGCCAGCCATTCTGCTTCTTCGCGAGGATTCGACCTTGGCTAGTAAGGTGAACTGTGCAAGGAGGATAAGCGAGTTCTGGTTTACGAAAAATTTTGAGTCGATTGCTCCCTATTAAACACGAAATTATGATAAAGGTGTCCACTACATTTTCATATTTTATGAGAGCGACTACCTCTGTGATTTCAGCCAACAAAAATGGCCCTACACATGCGATAGACTGCGTTTCAAGAAAGGCCTCCACTTGTTGCTTGATAGTTTTCAATAGAAGTTTAGCACCTTCAATACCTTTCTCCAAATCGTCTGCTCTGTCCCTGTAAGTAAAAAAGTTCAATGGATTTTTGTGGGTACGGATTCAGTTTTCAGAACTGCAAAACAATTACGATGGCAAGGAGTCCAGGGCTCCTTTGAACTTCTGAGACCAGTTCAATTCAATTGACGGAGACTCAAGAATGGCCAGCGTGGCAAGGTGGCAGTCTACGGCACTGAACTTTCTTTTCAGTCCTACTTGTCGTGTAAATGACGGTACTGTGATGTCTTCTATTTTCCATTGACTTGCCTTTTTTTCAAACACTTCTTTCAAATGTTTTCTTATATGCAAATCCATGGCTGCAAATTTCTGCCGACACTGAACTAAGGGTAACCTTGAGGAGAATTGAAAAAGTGAAGGTGAAACAAGTGTATCATCACTTTCATGAAATCAAAGCCAAAGTTCGTACCCTAGATCAAGAAGAAATCGGTGTAGTTGCTTTTCTCCCAGCCAAAACTTGAACTTACAGGCAAAATTCGGCGTCACCTGCAAGCTCTCGTAAATGTTCCAGTGCCGATATAAATGTAATGAAATCCTAAGGACAACATCAAATTTAACATACAGATCAAGCTGAGAAATATTGGACTGACTGTCGACTTACTCATTTTCAAAATTAATCTTCACGATATCCCTCTGATTTTCTTGTGAGTGCTTGATACGGGCAACATGAGCTTGAAGCTGCATGGCTAGCTGCACGTAGTGTTCTCTGCTCATCTTTTGCATAACGTAGGAGTCTGTAAGGCCAACTATGGAATACCAAACGAGTTCGGTCCCTCCCCTGGACATGGTCCATGCAACTTCTAGCATTATCAAGCTTGCCTACGTAACGTCGAACAGCATGTAAAATCATTCACAGCACGCCGAATACAAACAGAGTACAAAGAAACGTACCGGAGCACCATAGTAACTAAACTGAGAATATTCAAACAAAATTTTGTCACGATTTTCCATCCATTGCTTCCGTTCACGATTCCTTTCAACTTTGCTCTTTTCGCCTCGTTTTCGCCTTTTGACAGGTCTGTCGCTGTTATCATCCGATTCCTCGCCTTCCGACTCATCTGAAGCCTCCGAGTCATAATCTGAGTCAACCTGTAGTCAGAAGAATGTTATAATAGCGACAACAGGAGCTCAACATCATCAGTTTGTCCATGACCATACTCACATCATCACGAAAGATTTCTTCAAATTTTGGGACCGTCTTCTCCTCACTTTCGTCCGGTGGGGTCACAATGCGAACCTAAAATTTTTGCATGCACTATACTAATTACGACAGAACAACAAAAATGATCTAACTGGTGAATACGCTGTATCGAGAGAGGCATTGCCCAATATGCTAGTCCAAATTATAACGCTTAATTGCTAAAAAAAATTACTTGCTGAGAGTCGTCATAAATGTTGAGAATATGAGTGGGTCGATGGCTGTCCAAGATGTATATTGTAAAATCTATAGGATTATCCAGTAGTTTCATGATGTCCTCTGTCCCACCGCAGTTTATCAGGATAACATTTTTCGTCTACGTGCATTAGGAAATGAATTAAGTATCCTCGTAGTTATTATTAGGTCAGCGAATTGCGTACCTACAAGATGTAAAGGCTTACTTGATTCTTATACTGGATAAACAGATTCCTTAGTTCGCGGTTGCCGTCTGCACACACCAATGTATACGATATCCCATCCATATGAAATAGGGTTAGTAGAATTTTTACCGCACATACTGAATCCACATCAGGGGCAGCAATAATAAGAACTCTCTGTGAATAACCATAATTTTAATATCCATGCTGCACAGTTAAGAGATAACTCAGACAAACTGAAGGCGCAAAGATTGTTTACCGATCCAACCAGCAGTTCGTAGAATTCCCTCCGAAAATGATTGATGTACATGATGTAACTCTCCTAACAACGTTGGACACTGTCTTCAGAAACGGTTCAACTTAACGCTCCTTAACGACTGAACTTAAGCTACTTAACGACTCCAGTACTTGCTGATGTACAGTTTCAAATTCTAAACCGGAAAAGTGTCAAGAATCGTCAGTTCATGTCGTGTAGAGCTGGGATGCGGCAGGAGGTTGAAATCCGTATGTCAGAGAACCTTTTGTTGTCCCATCAACAGTGGAGTAAACCCAGTACCAGTGTTTGGTAGTACGACCAGTCTGCTAGTACTAGTACACAGTAGTACTTTTGCCAGTACGTAGTACCTAGTAC
>JAQFYD010001856.1:0-10981 GCA_034694225.1 Bourletiella hortensis
ATTCCAGTACTCTTCGATATTCTCTTCCCCTTTTAGAAAAAAGTTCGCACTTTGCAGTGTTATGAAAATTCTAAAAAATTTTTCAATTTAATTTAAGAATTTCATTTTGTAAACATTAAAAAATTTTAAATGAGTAATGTCAAATTGTATGTATATGATCTAAGTCATGGATTAGCAAGAGCATTAAGTCCCGGACTAATAGGAAAAACAATAGGTAATCCCATTAAATTCAACATTTTATAGAAGGAATATGGTAATCCAAATTTGATTAATAAATTATAAGGCATACTTCAGTAGTTGTATTTGATACTGAATATTATTATGGTCAAGGTGTTTTTACTGTTAAACCTGTATTTTTATATCTTATGTTTTTATAAGGGTAGTACTCATCATGGTAAACCATTAAAGATTGAAGATATCGGAGAAACAGAGATGCCTAAAGAAATATTTGAAGATTATATTGAAGAATTAAAAGAAAGATACAAGTATGATAATGGTAGTTACTTTTTATAGACCTGAAAGCTATCACTTATTAAATTTTAATTGTAACCATTTTTCAGATGAATTATGTCAATTTTTAACTGGAAACTCAATACCTTCATATATTTCATGTATCTTATATTTTATTAATTTATTAATATAGCACTACCAGGAGATTTTTTATCTACGTATATTTATTTATTATTTAAAGTCCTTTCGGTAAACAAATGCTACCTTTTATTGAAGCTAACTTTACGGGTGCTAGAAACATGCAAGAAGGAATACCTGCTTTGCCTTTTGGGTTAAACAATCCTGCTTCTTCTTATACTCCTAATGCAAAATTAGTTAAATCAGATGCTGAAATTATTGATAATATTACAAATTTTGAAAACTTGAAAGAAGAATTGAAAGAAAGCGAGGCATCTGTATTTTTATTTTCCAAAGATGAAAAACTAGTTCAAAGTTTTAAAACGGAAGTCAAAAACTGCAACTTGGATCTTAAAGATAAGATTAAAAATAAGAAAGGAGATTTTGTTTTAAAAGGCTTTATAATTGGTTCGGATAGTATTAAAACTAGCTTTACCGATAATAAATCTGATACTTATCAATTTTACTTTAAAAATAAAAAAGTAAATTCACAAACTTTAATAAATAGATTGATGAAACTAAAAATAATACCGAATTATCAATAAAAATTCAAAAATTAATAAAGATAGTTTATAAAAGCAAAATCTTATGTAATCCATAGAACCCAAATATGAAAATATTACCGAATTTACAAACAACTTACCTTTTATTGAAAAGACTGTGACAAGCATTAGCATGGATGATCTAACTGAAAATTTAAAGTCTGTTTTTAACGAAACTGAGAAGCTGGACTCAAACAAATTAAACAATATTATAGATGAAATAAGTACTTTTAATATTTATTTCAAGATAATTCTAAAAATGGTAATAGAATTTTAGAATCATTGGTAAAAATATCTACAAATGATAATTTCAAACGTTCATTGAATTTAAACAATGGTAATACTGTTACTAATTTTTAGCGACAAAATTCGTCTCTGTCTTATCAAACTTAATCGAAAATAGTTCCGAATTAGAAGATTCTATAAATGTTTTAAAACTAGTAATAATAATTTAAAATTTTAGATGAACAACGTTATTGCATTTTTAAATCTAGAATTTAAAGATTTTGATTTTTTAAAATTGTCAAAATCATTAAGTGAAAAATTATTAGACACATCTACAGATGAAAAAATAAAACCCAATGCTCTAAAAGTTTTTTGTAATTTATTTAACTGGTTGTTTACAAAAACTGAATTTTTTGATTGGTTAAAAGAAGAGGAAGGAGAAGTATATATTATTGAAATAGTCTCTTCTATTTCTCAATGGTTATCAAATGCATCAACAGAATCCGAATTTGCAGGTATATGAAAACATTTATAATGTTAGATTTGGGACTAAAAACATTATCATTTGTCACTTTCAGATTAATGGATCATGAAATAATTTATACTATTTGTAATTTAATTATTTCTTTTGATCTGAATGAAAAGTTTAAGGAATTTGATAAATTGAAATCTATCGCTGATGAATTTGATGATATTTTATTTAGATTTTCTTAATTAAATTATTTATTCTAAAATTTAAATCTTCAATTTCATGTTTTTTGGTTTTTCCATTTTTAGTTAGAATTAATATCATAGTTTTTTATAGAAAATATGCATTTATATACTTTTTATATTAATCACATCTATACGCACATACAATTAAATCACTATTTTACATATATTTAATCATGTATTGATTTTATCTATTTTAGCTGTATAAATAACATTCGTTACAAACATAATGGATATTGTTAATTTATAATTGAAATTTTTATTGTATTTTCAAAAATATTCGAAGAATTCTATAATTGTACAATTTATTAAAGAACATTCTAAAGTTTCTAAGTATTTTCTAGTTATGTGTTAGGTTCTGCGATACTAAAACAACATATGATAAATAAATATTCTGTCGATATTAATCAGTTAAATTAAAAAAAATAAATATAAGTTTAAGTTTCTCTGGCATGAAGAGCCGAGTAAAACATGCGTTTAACTACCCAAGTTTAAAAGTGACAAGTTATAATTAAAGAGACGCCAAAATACAAGTATTCATTTTTTAAAGAAAAATTATTGAAAACACCTACTTTTTCTTTTTTAATAATTTTGTCCTGTGAAATAAGACAAAATTATTTTTAATAAACTGAGAAAGCTTAATATTAATATAAACAATAATGTTTGTCTGTTTAAAAGAAGATTCCGAAAAAGTAGATAATCAAAATATCAAACGAGTCAGAAATCCCCTCATTTTGAATTATATTTTTTAATACAAATAACAGAAATAAAAAATTAATAAACATTAAATGTAAATTTATAAAACTTTATTAAAATGTATATTTTGATGTCTTTTCAAATTATACTTTCTATTAAAACATTTACCACAAACAAAACATTGAAAAATCTTTACTTCATTCATTTTGTCTGTATCAAAATAGATATATTCATCATAAGTTCTTTTGTAATTTTCTACAAATAAATCTGGAAACATTTCTTTAATTGAAGGTAGATTAGTCTTATTGATATCCATATAAAACTATAAATATCGTATTGTATTTATACACATTACTGTTATGAGATGATCTTAATTATTAGTAATTATTCTTCCGAATTTGAATACTCTTAAATATTGATTTCATAGACTATAGTGATCGAATTATCAGATGTATTTCTATTTGGCCAAAATAGCTCAATTGTCTCATCTTTGATCATTTGACTATTTTTAGAAATGATGAATGATATTTTTAGATTTTTATATAAGCTTTGGATTACAAATATACATTCCATTATCATTAAATTTTCCGTTATGAATAAATGATCTTTTTTCTTGGCTTTTTTAATCAATCACAAAAAATAAGAATTTAAAAATAGCTCACTTTTAGAGATAAGCACCATTACATTAAAGCAAATTTAATATAAATACAATACAATAAAATAATAGATAACTTGTCTGTATAAATTTTTATAAAATTTTGTTTTACAAGTAAAATTTATTTTATAATCTTAAAATTCTGTATATAAATATTTATATTTTAATTAAAAGCCAGTTTTATATTATGTTGAGGTTGAAAATATGATTGCTTAGTTGATTAAATTCTAATAAGAATATCATATCAACAAATTACGTTATTTAGGTATATGTTGTATTTTGTACAATCTATTTTACGTGATATGTAAATTAATAAATTTATTAGAAATGAAAAATATTTTTGACAAATAATATTGTATGATATTTGAACTAAACTCACATTATTTATTAAGTTAGTCTTAAATAATCATATAAATATTAATAGGTGTTTAAATCTTCAGAAAATATTATAAACAAGTTTTATATTCAGTTTTCAAACGATAGCAAAAACTCATAAATCTAAAATTTTAGGCTTTACCGACCGATAAGTAGTCTGAAGTCATTATTGCACTTTTTTAAATTTCCAACCAATTTATTGAGAAACTAGAAAATGAAAAAGAAAGATTAAGGAAGAAACGACAAGAAAATAAAAAGCATGTTTATTATAGAATTGAATTTATTTATTTAACCATTTTTATACAAAATATTTATAAACTATTTTTCACCCATTTTTTGTTGAGATTTTTCTTTGATAACCGTCATAATCATTTTGACCTACTTATCAGACTGTAAAGCCCAAAAACTTAAATATTTAAAAATATTTATTTAATTCAATATTATTCTTGATCATCATCTAAAATAAAAAAATATAATACCTGATCCAGCATTACTTGCAGAATCATAAAAATTTTTAGCATAATCGTCAATTTCTTCATTTTCAGAGTTGTAATTTTCTTCTTCTTGATCTTCTTTATTATCTTGTACTTCTTCCTCTTTCTATATGAAATAATATTTTGTATTATACCTCAACTATATTTTCTGGTATAACTTTGTTTAAATCGATTGTTGCTTTGATTGGTTCTTTAATGATTAAAAGAATAAATACCATATTTACATTTTTCGGGATCTACTACGCTGTGTAATTCACTTGGAAAAAATGATAAGTCTATAAATTTTAAATCATATTTATACTGGGATTTGTTTTTGATAATGGCTTAGATTCTTCGATATTCAAAACTTGGTCATAATAAGTATTAGATTCTAAATTTAAAACCAAATAAACCTTTATTATTAGAAGATTTCAAATAATAATGAGAATTTCTAAACTTTTTCAGGAATGAGTTATAATAATTCATTATTTCGATTTCTTCTTTGTTATTTGCCTTTTCTATTTTCCTTTCCTTTAGATATTATAATTTAGATACTGGATACGATTTTTTAGGTCCATTATCATTTGAAGATAAAAACTTCATAAACAATTCTCTATCTTCCAATAAGGGATTCACAGGACCCTTACTAGGCTTATCAAAACCTCTACCTCTTCCTCTGCCTCTACCTCTAAACATTTAAAAAATTTTTAAATGGAAGAATCGATTTATAAAAATGCAAAAGGTAAATAATTAAACTTATCTCTAGAATGGTAATCAATATATTAAACTATAGGAACAAAACATTAAATTCGACCAGAAAGACTAGAGGACCATATTTCGATCTCAATACACAAAGATATTTAGTAGAACACGGTAAAAAAGATTATTATAAAGGAATACCAAAACAATTACAATTCGTACAGTATTAAAAATTATTTTATTTTAAAAGCGAATTAAATCAATTACGTACTGAATTGTTTGAAAAAGTTTCAGCCTTACAAGAAGAGGAAGAAGACCAATTTGATAAAGATTCTAGTCCAATTGCAACTAGAACTGGTAGAAGAGGTAGAAAACCGACTTATTATTAATTGAATTATATTTAAGCTTTTATCATTTTTTAAATCATGGATAAATTCATTTGTTTATTAAGTTTCTTTGTAGATTATTATTTTTCTCTCAAGATGGAAATATTTAATTTGTTTTATAACCTGGGTGAATAACTATTTATAATTGAATAATAATAAATAAAATATCCTTCAAGTTTTTGATTAAGCTATCTTATTTATTAAAGGCGTGATTATAAAACTAGTAAGTCAATTAGCCTTAATATGCTACGCAAAATACCCTCTTTACTCAATATAAAGGAATAAAATTATGCTCTAAGCTAAAATGTTCTTTTTTTAAACAGTTGAGAGTAAATTTCTTATTTTTCTCTTAGAAACGGCGAGTTTATGGGAGGATAACTATGAATTATAGTCTTATTACTACCCTTTTTAGAAAAGCCATCCTTTTGATAAGATATTCCGTAAAGATAATATAGATGATTTTTTAACCAAAAAGAAACAATAACTATTAAACAGCTATTAACGATAAAATCCCATTAATGTAGGGATAGCCAGACATATAAAATCATTTAACTACATATATTACCAACTTTTTTGCGCAAATATGTACAATTATCTTGCTCGCAAAAGATGTCAAAATGATTTTTAACAAAAAGTGTGTCAAAATCTTTATTTTTTGAATTTGAAACACATTGCAGTACATTTATAATGATTTGAAGTCGAACGGACATTTTTAGGATATGAATATATCCTAAGAATGCATATAGATCGTGCGTAAAAAAGATATGATTCACTGTAATTATAATGAATTTTGAAATAATCAAAAAGGAGAAAAGAGAAATACAAAAAATGTTATATATTATTATAAAAGCCTCGAAGATGATGGTCTAGTATTGTGTAGGAGCTCAAATATGAAATCATACTATAAAATATTTAGGTAGACTGTTATTTTGAGCACATTTTTAAATAGCTTTTGGTAGTTTTATAAAACCAAATTAATTTTTTATAGCTAATTTGGCTTTTTAATATTTCTATATCAATAAGGCTCAAAACCCTAACAGGTGAAACCTGCTCAGTTTTTAATAAAAATATTAGAATATTGTTTCTTTTTTAAATTAAAAATAATAATTTATAATCCTTTAAAAAAGACAGATTTCTGTCTAGGTTTCACATTTTTTGCCAGATTTACAAAAGTGACTAAAAGTAAAGACCCCATTTTTACTTCGTGAAAACAGGTTTCAGATTTTAGTCATAATGACGTTTAACAGATCTGTCTTTTTTAGGTCCCCATCTGTCAATTTTTTCTGGCTTTTTGTTTGAGCACTATATATCAAACAACAAATTATTTACTACAGTATTTCACAGGTTTTATGCGCAAAAACTTTTAGTAAGATTTTGAGCAAATGTTTGTTCAAATTATATATTATAATTATATTTATTCAATTTAATAATTCTTATTATATAATGTACTTATTTTTTCTTATATATACATTTTTCAAATAAATCCACATGAGATAAGCAAAAACACACCCAAAATTTTGAGGCATAAAACTTGTGAAATGCTGTAGTTTTATTTTTATTTTTCTTTTCCTTATTGATTTTTAAAAAACTAGTGATAATTAGTAAAATTATTACATAAGTTTTGCTGTATCTCTCAATATCGGGACATTAAGGAGGAGATAAACATAATTTTTTATTCGTTTAGATTAAAACAAAATATTGTATCATATTGTTTCATAAAATACTTTCGCTTTTAACTAAAAATCATTTTGACTACAGTATTTCACACCTTTTCTGTGCAAAAATTTCGACACCATTTCTGCGCAAGATCGATGTACATTTTTATAATTAGTTTATGGCTCAAACAAAGCCCAAAACACATAAAATTACTAAAAACCTAAAACTAATCTATTTTTCAATACTTCAAAAAATCGCGATCTTGACACCTTTTTTGCGCAAGATCGATGTACATTATTTGCGCAGAATAGGTGTGAATTACTGTAATTGAAGCATTTTAAGATTTTTGGATTCAAATTGTACAAAAATTTACAAAACATTCAGGACGAGATGTACAACCGGTTGTAGACGGTTACATATGCTTTATTGAAAATCCACAACAAAAAATTAGAATAATATAAAGGTGCTAAGAATAGTAAATATACATAAACAATATCAAAAATGATTTTTTATGTGCTTCGACATACAGACACCTTTTTGGAATAATGCTCTTGCTTAGAAAAGGTCAACTTACTACTGAAGTTGGAACACTTTCTTGAGAATATAGCAGTTTAGTAAGAAGAATATGAAAAAGCTTTTATTGTATTTTTTCAGTTGAAATTATATCTTTTTATGCTTTCCTGTAATGCTGTAAAATAATAAGTTTTAAATTACATGTCACGTAATTTTCATGAAATATTAAAATGCTCAAAACTCTTTTTTGTAATAAAGGTATATATTTGTAAAATTTTAAAAATATCAAGTTCAGAAAATTTTGAACAATTGAAAATGTCAATGCCTTATAATTAAAAAATATTAGTTGTAAATAATAGATCATTGTTTAATATAAATCCTTTGAATTAACATTTAAGTATTATGTTTTTAATATATTTTTGGTGAAAAATAAATCCTTAAATTTTGATAAATTTTATAAATAATTGATTAAAATTTTAATTAATCCCTGTGAAGAATTAAAAATTGAAAAGCTTTTAATAAAAATTAACAAATGCAAGGCCTTATCTCTGAAGCGAGGATCATCAGATTTTTAATACGGTTTATTTGATTAAGAATATATTCGAAAATCAAGTATAAGTCTTATTACAACAATATTATTAAAATAGACCAAAATAATATCATTATAATCTTTATTGGCATAGTCTTACAGTTGATTATTATTGATTATGTATATCTTGTTTAATATATATAATATAAATTATATACAATTCACATGGTGCAGTTCAACAAAAATGTCAATTCGGATCGATAAAGTTATTCTCCAAATATGCACCCCCTACAACTCAATGAGTTTACCAAAAAGTTTTGATATTTTTGCTTAATTATTATTTTTGATTGTTTAAAGCTTAACTTTATTGGTTCCAGCATATGAAGCATATGATACCTTTTCCTATATATCATTTTTGTTGTCAATCTTTTTAGATAATTACATAGTCAAATTTTTAAATGCTTATATATAGAAATATTAACTATAATAATTGTTTTTATTTATACTTTATGAATTTATTAAATTGATTTATTAAATAAAGCATTCATTTTTGAAAAAAGCTTATTTATTTTTGACATATTATCAATATTTCAAAATTTACATTGTTAGTGAAATATTCCATGTATATATTACATCACGAGATAATTGCTGAAGTTTTACAATACTAATTTCCTGAAATATATTAAATACACTATTGACCAAGTATGCAAAGTTTTGACAATTGTAAATGCCAAATTTGAAACTTGATTTTCAAAATGGTTGAAGAATAAATTGGAATTCTTTAATTCTATATAATTTTGGTTGATGTATTATTGTTTAACGAAAATAATAAATATCAAAAGCTTTATTTGATATTGTAAATAAAACTTCAGATATAAAAATTAATAAATGATAAATTTCAATAAACTACCTTATATGTATAAATTTGAACCCCTTAATTTTTACCCCTGAAAAAATTTGAATTAGTTTCGATATATAAACCGAAGTTTTTAAATTGAAAATGTCATCTTCAATAACAGTAATTCAAAATCAATTTAAAATTTAAAGGGATCTGTTTATAGAGCAATAATTGATGATGTTATGTCAAATGTTCAAGATGATTTTAATGAAGAAGGAATTGATTTATCTGTATTACAAGATTTAAGAAAAGTATTTTATAGATTAAAATTTAAGAACTGGGAAACCAAACTGTTAGAAACAGGTGTTGTGAATCAAATGAGTTTATTATCAAGAGATGAGATTTCAAATATAAATGTAGAAGGTTATCAATATTATGATGAAGTATTATTATATTTTTAATTTAGAACATGAACTCTGAATATAGAAGAGAATATCCCGTAAGAAAATTTAATGAAAATCTAAGTGTTATTTAGATAATGGAAAATGTTCATTATAACACCAATAATAATCATCCTAATATTGCTGCTGCTAACTTAGCTACTCTGGCTTCTGCGAGTAATACTATGAGAGCTGGAGATGGATATAATATGATGCAACAACAACAAGTTTTATATTTAATTAAAAATAGAATCAACAAAACTACAATCAGAACTACCAGAATTATCAAAACAATATGAATAATAACAATAGCAATAACGATAACCAAAGTTTCTCAATTTCTTATTTATAGATCAATATTATAATCAAGCTAACAGACTGCCTAGGTTTCCTCACTTAAATGATCCTAATCTTCCTCAATTAGATGGAAATAATGACGATGATGAAGAGGATGAAGTTGAGGATGAAGACGATGACGAAGAAAAAGAAGATGAAAAGGAAGAGGTGTTAGAAGAGAAAGAAGAAAGAGTATCCGAGAGTGTAATTATAAATTTATAAAATAAGGAATTAATAAACTCAGACCTTGATGATCCAGATGAAGACCAAGATAGTGCAGAAGAGAATAGAACTATAACAAATATTATATTATCACAATATGATAAAGTTACAAGAACAAAAAATAAATGGAAATGTATATTGAAAGATGGCATTATTCATGTGAATGGAAAAGATTATTTGTTTCATAAAACTAGCGGTGATTTTGAGTGGTAAAATTTTATTAAAATCTTTTTAAATTCATTGAATGCTAAATGCTAATTACATCATAGATTTGTATTCAAAATATATTGAGCTAGAAATTTTCAATACAAAAATCGTCTTTACAATGTCATGTTTTACTATTTTATAAAACCAAAAAGGTTACAATTTTGTATATTAATAATTTCATAATCTAAAAATTGTAAAATGTATAATTGTACTATAAAATTTTGAATTAGCTATAGCAGGGGCGTAGCGTCCATATGCCGACCTCAAATTACCGCCAAGGGCGACAGAATATCAAAGAAAATTTTACACATAAATTTACCAATTTTAAGGTGCTATTTTGCCATTTTAGGGCGAAATTTTCATTGAATTTACTAATCCGTCAAGGGAGCTAGAGAGAACCAGAATTTCACGGTACGCCGCTGAGCCATAGACTCAATTTTTATAAAAATAGATTGTTTTATAATTGGAAGATTTTATTTCCGGTTTATATTTTTCGACATAAAAAATTCCCACTTGTATTGTTTACAAGTAATGTTTTTATAGAAAGTTGTAACAAAAAAGGGGTTTTGATTCATATTGATCATTAGAATATAGATAGTTTTTGTTGAGTAGTATATGTAATTATAATAGGTATGTAATTAAACATAATTTTATATTTCCTTAACCCTTTCGCTGCTAAATACGGAAAATTCCGTAAAATGTTAACTTTTCTCAGACTGCTAAAAACAGAAATTTCCGTAAAATTTTAGCTTTTCTCAGACTGCCGAAATACGGAAAAATCCGTAATGAAACAATAAAATAAAAATCCGTTTTTAAGAAATAGATAAGCTTTTGTTTAAAAACATTGCATA
>JAQFYD010001857.1:0-10976 GCA_034694225.1 Bourletiella hortensis
GGCGCCCATTACATGCCCGTATCCAGCAAAGCTCGCCCAAGCCCGCCCATGCCCGATGGGCATCGGGCTGGCCAGGGCTGGGCTCGGGCTTTTCAAATGGGCTTCACCTATGTTGTGGCAGGCCGGATGCGATTATTACGTTTGATGCTACTTCGTTCAATTCAGAATTTGTCGTGCCATAAAATAACACACCCTGTCATTGCTGCTGTCAACGCAAGATATCCTGTAGGGGAAAAGAATTGAAAATTATGATGGCAGCTAAACCATCATTGCATGTTCAGCATACGGACATATACAGAGGACAGAAAGTCCACAAGGAGAACTGTTGATGCCGTTTTTACACTGACAACAAGTGCTAGTTGCACAGTGGCATTGCAATGCATTCTAGGTTGCTTTAAAAAATTGATTTTTTAAAGATTTTCATTTTTCAGCGATTCCTGCAATTTTTCAAAGGCTTGGAGGCCTAAATTTTATTGAAAATTGCAATGATTATTTCTCTAAGTGTTTCTAATAGTAGTTGCAAATGTCAGTGTTACTACACGTATTACTTTTATACCAGTATGTGTTCAAATGTGTAGCAATTATTCCATGCATCCATTCATGAGATAGAAGGGAATAACTGTTAATTATAAGCCCAATTACGGTCGACAGTTACATCAATTTGACACTTATTAGCCCATACTGTCAACATGATACACTAGTTCGCCTTTGCCGCTTCTGCTGCACTACCACTCACATTGGATTCTGCATGCAAATTCCCTGAAGTCTAGTCTCAATGGACACATGATGGCCGAAAGCTACCCGACAAAAACCCTGTGTGTGGGCGGGATGTTCCCATTTCGGCGGTGTTTCCGCCGAGGCTTCCACTGGTTGATTGCTTCCTCAGGGGCTCCAGCTAGGATTTAATGGAAAAACTTGCCAATAATCATATAGAATGCTGACTCTGTAGTTAGCAAGTACGTGAGCCTGGGTAAAATAATACAACTAACGAATTTTCTTTAGCCGAAACAATAATCATTATACAGGGTGCGTCAAAAGTTCTGTTACACAGTTTTTCTTGAATGTCTTCGTAACCGAACCTTACATTCACCTGAAATTTCACAGGGCTGTTGCCTATACGATTTGCTACTTTGGCAATTTTTTCGGTTCAGCTCGGTTGACTTGTATCTTTTGTCGAAACCGAAAATTAACTTGAAGTCAGAGGCCTCCGGATCGTTCGTCAGAATTATTTTGTAGAGCTCTTGTTCTCAGATACATTGAAGGATTTTAACGAAACTTGGCGAAGTGGAAGAGTGATTTACTGAGCTTAGAACCTGGGATGGGTTGCTCTTGGGGGCACTTGGTTCACAAATTGTGTGCACGAACATCTGCGAGGCTCCTATGAGACTTCAATTTTGTAAAAATGGCAAAATTCAGCATCGCCGCCTGTCCCCCTTAATGGCTTTAGTGATATCTTTTTGGCGTAACTCATCTTCTACTGGTACAATAAGATTACGAGCGTGTCCACTTTTGGACATTAGTCCCTTGATGCTCCAGTTAAGGTTTTGACGAATGGAATCATAAGTTACTCCGTCGTTATACCCTGACGTCCGTTTAGCAGTAACGGCGTCATTCGTCGCCCAAGAATAAACCTTTACGCCTTCATTTTTCACGCATAGATTTATGCACGTCTTTGGGCGTTGGCTAATTGCGTCATCGAAATTCAAGTGTGAAGTTATCTAACGCAGCTGTGCTTTTAAATCTTTGAAAGTGAGACTTCCCAATCTGGTTAATCCTTAGGGCTGAACTTTGACATTGAATGATTAGGTTGGGGAATGGATTATTTTGGTGACGACATTTCTCTACCCGTCAATGCCTAAATGAACTTGATATTTGTTCATGTCATTTGTGACAAAAGGCAAAAAACATGAGGGCTCACGTCATGTAAATACATAGGGATTGAGTGAGCCACGATTTGGCCTGTAAAGATGTTCAAGGCCCATGTGCGAACAAAATCTGGT
This sequence comes from Bourletiella hortensis, assembly GCA_034694225.1. Lineage (NCBI taxonomy): Eukaryota > Metazoa > Arthropoda > Collembola > Symphypleona > Bourletiellidae > Bourletiella > Bourletiella hortensis. Next base: position 2,001 of record JAQFYD010001857.1, read on the forward strand.
TGGCTAGCACTTCTAGATCGTTCACTGATTGTCAAAAACAGCTCGAACATTTATTCAGCACAAGTTTAAAATTCGCCACTTTTTAAATTCTGATCTCAAGCTGAGCTCAAAACCTCTATGGCCATCTACAATGTGGTTTTACTAACTATGCAATGACAATGCAACGCATTTGAGCAAAATTACTCAAATTGAGCTGCTTAAAGTAATATATTTTGTTTCATTAATAACTGCAGCATCGCAGACGACGACTGCCTGTTGTAGACGTTTGTATGGTCCTCATTGGCTCCAGTAGAATTTGCGGCTGTCGGAAAGAGTTGACGTTTGTTGCCTGCTTTGTGGTGGTCCACAAAAGTAGGAGCTTATAGCTCTTCATATTTGTAAGTGACGTCGAATCAAGTTCCAGTGCACCCTTTGTTTGGAAATAATTATGCTGTAGTACTCAAGTCAAGGCTTCGTTGGTTCAGCAATAAAATTACGATAAGCAAGAAGTGAGAAGGCTCTTACAATTATTGGCATCTTCCATGTCATGCCAGTTGTTTGCGCCACATTTTCGTCTTCAGATGAGGCCAGATTGGAGGTAACTTTGACAAATCTGGATTTGGGAACTGGGAGCAAGAAGCTCGTTTTCTGCCACTTTCTAGCTTTTAGTTTTGGACAGTTTGGCGTGAATGGGTGAGAAAACCTGCAGTGTTCTATAAATTAGCTGGAATCTCATGCGCAGAGAGCCAGGCCACATGGCTCTGCTCACTGCGACGTCCAACTAAACAGTGAAGGTGCAACAGTAATGGTACAAAAGCAGACGGGCTTAGGGACATTCAGGCGCCAGAAACTATTTGGCCTGAAACAAAGAATGAATCCAGGTCAAGTAATACAATGGGATGAAAATTACAGGGTGGGGCTTAACCTTTTTCCAGTCCATGACTAAGGCATAGGATTCCTGGAAAAAGGTATTGGGCCACCCTGGATAAATGACATACACTGGGCCCATGGTCCATATTAGTTCGTAGTAAAATGTAAATAGTTTACTCGGATAAAATAACAAGTCCCTAGGATACCGGGAGTGGCCTGCTCATGTTTACAGACCCATAAATTTCTCTAAAGCTGCTTTTACGAAGGTGGTAGAGGACTTTTACCTAACAATTCCTGAGGGACTCTGCACTCACTTCTTCCTGCATAACAAGTATACTCTCTCCAGGCTCCTCTGTTAAAAACACTGTTATGCGGACAAAGGACTATGTGAACCGACCCTGGTGAACCATTTCAAAACCTGAATATGCTTAACCTTTAAGGAACTAGGCGAAATTCTACATTTTTAATCATCCTGCTGTCAACTTACTGCAGGTGCAAAATGCATTCCCCGCATTGCCTATCGGAGGAAATATTTACTACACTGACCTGGCAGAAAAGCGAATTGGACTTTGTCATCTAGCAGATCAACTTTACGCTGTTATCATCCAAGTTGAAGATCCGTCCGAGCCGGTCGGGATGGCACTGTTTCCTAAAAATGGTAAACTTTTCTGGGTGAACCTTAACACGGGAGATTCCTCCTTAATCTACACCGCTGCGCTGCTATGGACGGCTCAAAACCGGTCAAAGGTCATGGACACAGGGATGGGCTTTCCGAACGGGATTGTCATTGATTTTAAAAACTCACGTCTGCACTGGGCGGATCAAACATTGAATACGCTGGAAACTTGTATCTTGGATGGGGCTGACCACTATGTCCTTGCTACTGTTGGCAGCGTTGCACCGGCTGGAATTGATATCATGGGGGATTATCTTTATTGGGGCGAGATCACAGGTTAGAGGATTTGGAGTCTTACGAAAACTTTTAACTGCCAAACGAACGGCCCTGCGCTGCTGTAAGATGGTAAGGACGGGATTCATGACCTGAAGGTATACGATGGGTCAAAACAACCATTAGATCGAGAAAATTCCTGCGTCTGGGCCGGATGCTCGCATGTATGCGCTTTATCTGGTGAGGATTCAACTGGTTGTTTATGCCCGGAAGGACTTCTGTTGGGGCCAGATGGGAAGACTTGTAAATAAATTGCGCCTATGAAAAATTGATTGGGAAAAATTACTGCCTTTGGGATGAATACCTTTGGATGCGTGCGACTTGATACGCCTGTGACTAGAAGAGTCAAAGATGATGAAAATAAACTGAGACTGCCATACTGTGGGCTTACGTTGGAAAGTGTAAAAAAGTTCCATATTTATTCAGCCACACGTAATCATCAATATTTGCAAAACATTATCGTTTCGTATTTAGTACTTGCATCTTTCTTGCACTGCAGGTCACCAGATTGACAGGCCGCATTTGCTTTCGGTCAAAATGAGGAAGAACGGATCAAGTATAAAATCCCAACAAAATGAGCAAGCCAGTCGCAGTCTACTCGAATAGTCCACGCAAGCTGCCCAAAATACTATATTATCGCCTTCATTCATCTGTGTCTCGACTAAGCCGAACACACGGAGAAGATCTGATGGGTACTTGTTTGCCATTCGTCACTCATTGTCGCCGAGAGTATTTATAAAGCACTTCACCATCCAATAAGCGGGCAAATTCACTCGAATGGTCCATTGAAGTTTTTCACAATTCTATATTATTCTCTTTATTCTTCCTGCAAGCAGTTGCAGCAGCACAACAGGACAAAGGTTCCATTACGTGAAACTAAAACCAAAGGAATTGTCAAACCGTCAAACGTTCATTATTGCATTCTTAAAACTGAGTGTCATTCTGAATAAGTACAAGACTGGGACAGCAGCGGCGCTTACCATTGGCAATTTGATTCTACTTGACCCGTGTGGTCATCGTCTGCGACCCATGGTTCCGTCCGAGGCCGCTGAACGTTTTACTGACCTACGTTCTCAGGAACAGAGTACTTGTTTTCGCCGAAATCTTCCAAGTCAGTCGTATCCCATAAAATGTGTTCGTAACCAAGATACTGGAGCGCAGAGCCATGGCTCTGCACAACTCTGCACGATGGTGATGGTAGACTGGCCTACAGTAGTGAGATAATTGTGAGTGAAGTACAGGGTGGTCCTTAAATAGGTATACAACTTTAAAGTTAAATAACTTCTGAACCTGTAGGCCGATTTCGATGATCATGCACATTTCTACAACTAGAGGCTTTGAGAAATTGTTTGATATACTGCTCGCCAAAATTGGCCCAACAATGCCGGAGATGCACTGGTTGAAAGAAAAAATGCCCGTTTTAACATTGTTTTTTCCACGGATTTAGTGCAAATGTTTTAACTTAAAGTGCCTATATCTCCGGAACTAGTCAACGTAGGGGCATGTATGGCACACCATTGTTGTTTTTCTTTCAACCAGTGCATCTCCGGCATTTTTGGGCCGATTTTGGCGAGCAGTTTATCAAACAATTTCTCAAAGCCTCTAGTTGTAGAAATGTGCATGATCATCGAAATCGGCCCACAGGTTCAGAAGTTATTTAACTTTAAAGTTGTATACCTATTTAAGGACCACCCTGTACGACGAGAGAAGGGTGATTAGTTCTTTGGGCCTGTTTATGCTCGCCGGCGCGAGGTTCAATGAGCTGGTCCCACCAAAATAGAAAGGAGCCCGCAGGGCACACGAACCGACTGCCGGTCATTGAGCAGTGGCTTAAGACTCCTTTGTCTGGGTACTTCCAGGAAATCCACAACCGGCTGGCTGTAAGTGCTGCTAAGTTAAACTTTCACCTGAACTTATGATTCCACTCTCAATTTAATCGTGAGTTTTTACGAAACTGCGAAGGGAAGATGACACAGCACAGTGGAAAAAATTCCTGTTTACAAATATAGCTCACAGCCCTTTGCAAAAAAATCACCCATCCTCATCTGCCTTCTGCAGATGCTGGTTCCAGAATGTAGTAACCTTGGGCCCAGATTACAATTTACTAATAACGTGGAGTCCATGGTTTCTGCATGAGCCATTCCAGTATACGTGTCATGCATTACTGGAAGCAAATTCTTGACGTAACGGCGGGGGTGGGGGGCGCGCCCAACGGGACGACGGAACTCTCCGCCAGCCATCCGCCTAGCACGAACGCCTTTATGTGGCAGCAAATTAGTGGTAACTGGACTAACGTTGTATCCCCATAGCCCTTGTTCTTCCTCGTATTTATGGGGAGCGAGAAACTGTAGAAGAAAAATCACAACTTAACTCGCCATGGGTTAGCTTTCATACAAAGAAAATCCATGAATCCACATTTAGAAGCAGTGATTGTGAGGAATGTGAAGCAGTAGCTTTGAAAATCAGATCTTACTTTAGCGCCCCGCATTTGTCCGTCAGTTGTTGACTGCCTGTGGGAATCTGCTGGACATCTCCATATACTGCACTTGCATGCATGCTATTTCCAAAGCAGCTGAATCTTACAGAGCAAAGAAGGCCGGCATTCGTAAAATATGAGCTACATCTTGCGAAATTGCAAGTGTGTGCAAGCTTTCGTATGTGAATGCAACTTAATGCTCACAGCTGAATCAGCTCCCTGCGTCTATACGGGAACTTAAGGAGCTTTGCTACACTGGCGCGTAGCAGGAGCCGAAGCCGAGGATGCAGTCGAGAGTGCACGGAGAGAGATGAAAATTTTGGATTGAGTCATCTTTCCTGCTCACTCAGCTGATTTCCACGCGGCAGGTTGTTCTTACGGTAGCACAAACTTTCTCCCTGCTTCAGTATTTACGTGCTGCATGAAATCAATTAGTGACACTTGCATTGAATTACGGTTTAAAACGTCAGTCCCATTAATTTGTATTATATCGTTGCAAATTCCGCATTTATTTTTTATTCCATTTGCACTGTGCTCGTGGATATTGACGAAACTGTGAGAACACAGCACAAATATCCTTCCCGAGTATTGATGAGCCGTAATTCACAGAGAATCATGGTTACTGCACTAGGACCAAGAAATGGACAGCTACTGTTGCATGCGCCGAAATTGTAAGTGACCGACAAGAATCCATTGCCCTTAGTACAAATGCAATAGTGGCGTTTTGATTTGGTTACCAAATAAACATAATTTTTTCGGCCAACCTAGGTAGTGCACCTTTTGATTGGAGTCATGGGAACCATTGCAGTGTTTTATTCTACATACAATGTTTCCGACACAGAGCGTGGTGAGTTTATAGCTAAAACTTTCAAATTCGTGCCAGTCTGGAAACTTGTACTGAATATTCTTCCCATTTTTCCATTACTGTTGCAGATAAGTACCTTGAGAGAGCCATCAATTTCTACAAAGTTCTCTGGCTCAGCGTGGGCTTGCTTATTATTTCGGACACTTGGCTGTTGATTGGAAATGTGACGGTATGAATAATCAAGTAAATTGGCAGGAACCAATCAGTTCTTGAGGAAAGCAAATAATAGCTAGTACGAAACGTGGCCATGAAATACCGGTTGGAATTTTTAGGGACAGAGCATCGCTCTCGGACTTTGGCTTAGCATCACATGGATCTCGCTTCTCTGGTTTTGTCAACGGTGGCCCTTGCTTCTGTTTTCCACGTCATGCCCCTATTTCTCGCATTTGCAGTATTGGTTATGAATGGGAGCACCATTGGAATCCCCCTTTACCTGGCGCATCGGCGCTTCAAGGAGTTGGCTAGGATCAAAGCAGCAGGGCAGGAAAGGATGAACTTGAATTTCCCAATTTAACTGTAAAAGCTGGGAATGTGTATTTGTAAACCAAGGAAAGGGACAAAGAAGAGGTTTTGGGGATGAACAAGTATGTCATTAATGGACGTTCAATGGCTTGTTTATGTTTTGAAGGACTTGCGTTGGGATCGGATGGGAAAACTTGTGAATAAATTCCTAATATGAAATAAATTTCCAGACAATGTGACAAACCATTGCGCTCCTTATTTTTGGTTAGATTAGGAATAATTCAAGTTCCGGGTTGTGCAGTACGGCAAGAGCGTAGCGCATCCTGATTAGCCATTGCGATGTAAACCGCGTGATTTCCGTTGTTATAAATCCTGTATTCCTAGCTGGAATGCCAATTGTAATGAATCTTAGGGAAGGAAAATAATGTTTTTGTAATGTTGCAAAGAATTTCGCAATGTTGTCAAGGATTTTTTTTAATTCCGTGGCTGTCAGACCAGCTGCACCACTTCCCATTAAAATAACCAAAACATATCCAGAAATAGCATTCCCAGCTTTTATTCGCAGAACTTTTTTTTCCATTTCCGGTTTCAAGCTCAAAAGGGTTTGCTTGAAACCAGTCACTTGTCAATTTACTCGGACTTTGGGACCACGAATTAAAGCTGATTCAAAGTCCTCATCATCAATTGTGTGAAAAGAAAATCACTCTGTTGTGCTGGAAACCATGATGGCGCAATTCAATGTTTATTCGTGCATCTTCTTTGGATTTTCTCTGCTCGTCTTTGCAGTTGTTCCATCAGTCATGCAAGGAAACCTTGTTGAACGACCAGCAACCTTGCTCACCGGTTTTGTTTAATTAACGGCAAAATATTAATAAGAACTTGAAATCATGTGATAGGCACTAAATTTATGTTGAATCATCTCTTTGCTTTTGGATGAATGCGCACCTTAGTCAAAACAGGCTGTTGGAGTGATATGCACTAGAGGATGAATACGCACTTCATTTCTCTCTACTTATTGTCTAATTTGTGTAATCGGCACTTTGCAAAAACTTGGCACCCGACTGTACACTTCCCACATCAGCAGTACTAATTCTTCAGTATTGGACTGCTTGGCTATGGAAACTCACCCAGGAACGCGAGCTCTTGAACGTGAGATCTCTGACAGTGAAAGTGACGACCCAGATATTCTGGAAGTAATCAAGCCACAGCCAGTGGGAAGACGCCAAGGCTTATCTGGCCAACAGTTGGAAGCACTGGAAAACTAATAAAACCAAGTTTGACGAACGCAAAAGTGATATATTTTATTGTCAGCGTCACGGTAAACCCTGCCCTGTACAATCTAAGTACGAGCATATTCCCGGAGGAAATTATTTGGTGTACGAATCTGACGATGAACATGATAATAGCTTGGGAGTTCGTGTGATTGGACTACCGGAATACGTGGAATCAATTATATGCGAGATTCTGGAGGCTGGGCACATTACTGCTGAAATGTTGGTCAACAAGCTTCAGAAAGTCCATGCTGATAGCACCTACTAATTGAACTACGCTGGCTTTCCAGCTGTTATTGTTGGAGTCAGTGACAAGGACCGCACATTTCATCCCATTGGAATGTGCTTGACAGCCTCAGAATGTAACCTAGACTACACTTATATATTCAAACGCCTGAAGAAAGGAGTGGAATTAGTTTCGGCCTCATACTATACCAGAGAAATTCATGCAGGCAATGTTGTCAACCCTCAAACACTGGTCCGCTGAACGTCGGAATGGTCACAAGACATTTTCCATAACTCCAAGCTACACATTCAGCATTAAAACTTCGGCATGGCAGTGGTTCCAAACTACTGCAAAGAATGTCAAGAGTATGGGAAGCAAGTCATACGGCTGAAAAACTGTGTAGAGCATGATGAAGACGGCAGCTTACTGATCTACTTATCTGCAGCACGAGGACCCACTACACTCGAAACTCGATATAACGTAGGCTCACAATCCAGCAAAACTTCATACGTTATACTGGACGTACGTTATAACGGATACACTTTTAATGCAAAGGCCACTGAAAGGGCAAAACATTTCATACGTAATAGCGGCAGTTACGTTATATGGTAGGGCCTTATATCGAGTTTCGAGTGTATCAACAAATCTACATTGCAGCAGTGATAGAGAAGATTCAAATCATTGGAGGCTCTCGAGACCCACTACTTTTGCATATACGAAATAGCATTTACACACGATGACTGGACCAAATCAACCTGCACCTGTGTATCCTTCCTAAAAAAATTCGCATGCAAACATATTTATGTTATTGCATGCTTCAAGCAGTTGGCCGCATTTGATGAGGAATGCAAAAATATTCCTATAGGAACCAAGAGAGGTCCAGGACGCCCTCGCAATTCGAAGGCAAATGAAGCTCTTTTCCGTAACGACAAGCCTTCCAAACGAAGGAAACTTACATCATTATTGCGACATTATTTTGACTCGACAGCCCAGTCTGGCAGAATGGTCAGGCTATCCGCTTTGAGCGGAGAGTACGAGGTTCGATTCCTCGGGGCCGACAAAAATGTGTGTGGGAGTGGACGGGTGGGAAGGAACCTGCGAATGTTCGGGGTCGCGGGGGGAAGTCTCACTCTGTGGGCGGACTGGGAGTGTTGGTGTGCGTGAGCACCACTGCCACCCTCGCTGAACAGGAGCTCGGAGTGTAAAATCTTCACAGGCTGGTGCACACTGGCTGAAGAGCAAAGAGCCCAGGGGCAGAATGGGATGCAAGGAGTGAAGGTGGTGTCTTCCACCCTCTCACTCCCCCAGCCCACATGCGGCCCCCCAAGCAACGGCGGCAGTTCCAACTGGCCCTACACGAATACACACAATGAAAAGCACAAGGAGAGAGAAAAGGGAAGGTGGGGAATGCTCTGGCCATAGCTACATTCACAAAAAATTATTTTGACTGAATTTTTCGATTTTGAATTTTGAATGAAGTGCTGATATGCGTTTTTAAGTGCTGCTTCAGCCTTTTTTGTATTAGTGCAAATCGCATCTGACCCAAGTGTGTATCAGAATTTCAGCCTAGTACGTATTTAATAAACACCCAAGTGCAGATAATTTGTTTTAATGCAAATCACATATTGTTTATGCCCTTGAAAATTTGCAAACTTGTTAGCACTACTGTCCTGGACTACAGATAAGCGAACACTTTAGGCTGTGCAGACCTACAGTTTTTCAGTAAATGCTGGATAAAGTTTGAACATGCGAAATTTTTCTACATGGTGACGGCATTTGTTTGAAAAATGATCCAAACAAAGCTGGGGAATGGAAAAAAATTCAATCCATTCTAATTCCAATACCTTTATTGCTTCAAATATTAATTCCCATACTAAT
>JAQFYD010001858.1:0-10976 GCA_034694225.1 Bourletiella hortensis
ATACTTTCCTAATTCAATAATCATAAAAAGTCCAGCCAAGGGCTTTCATAGTCTGCTTTATGGCTGCAGAATTGCTACTTGACCAGCGAATTTCCTTGGAAAGGCTTGTCTTGTAGACCACAGGATAAAGTCATGGAGGCCAAGTAAATATAGGATTTACTTTCTAATGGAGCAGTTCATCAGAAGCTCATTTCACTGCTACACTACTGGCTGGCAAGGCGAAGACAGGGGATACAAGACTTTTATTGAGAACATTTTTGCATGGTGTCCTCCAAGAAATTATTACCAAAGGAAGCAAGAAAACAAGGCGAATAAATATGTGTCAAGTGTTGAACGTGACTACTGCTGGAAAAATCCAATCACCGCCAAGAGTGTAACGAAATTGAGTGACTTGTGCACATATTGAAAATCAAATCATCAATCATGCTCTCTGCTGCTTGAGTGATTAGCATATGAAAAGACGCTCACTCTCTTACCCTCGTCATGAAGGACGCGAATGCGTTCATCGGAAGTAACCCTGTTTTCTCCAGCTGTTAATACTTTTGGACCCGACTTGCCAGTCTCCCATTTTTTCCAAACCACAGTCGCGTCTCCAAGCTGGCGTACAACACAAGTCAGTGGGGCATTTTCCCCCTGCACTACAGCAACAGGGCTTCGAATACTATCTTGTATACTTGGTCCTCCTGGAAAAAAACATGAAAATCATTTTAAAACGTCAAAATCAATAATTGCAATCAAACTCTGGATTATATTCGGAGACACTATTCTTATTCAAATAATATTCAGCATCTGTGGCCTTTTAACCTTGTTCTTCTTTTCCATACAGCCAATAGCAAGGACTGTTGTGGACGCATGTCAAGAAACAAACATGGGAATTTCTTCCACTCTTGTAATTGCTTTCGCATAGATTTCATGTTTTTCAATTTAAACTTGCAAAAGATTTCCTAGTCATGAACATTGCCACTGGATGAGGAAACAAGTTTGTGCACGCAGCACAGGACTCTCAACTTGTCAACTTTCAGACGCGCTTCCTTGTAATCACTTGGGGTTCGAAAGTCAAAATATTGAAATACTCTGTCACATTTTCCTGGGTAGGACAGATTACCAGCACTCTCGTGGAGTGTTTTTGCGGGTGGCTCTGTGCAATAATTCCTCCGTAAAATTCGCACAGCTGGGGTCATAACTGCTGTCATCATTATCATCAAAGCCATTATCTCCTACCTTAACCTCCAGACTCATGAAAAAGTTAGGGGTTGGTGAGAAGCCAGAGACGTTTGTTGTTGCACAAGAATATAAAATAACAAAGATCCAGTCAAGAGCTCTTTCTCGTAGATAAACTGTCAATAGAAAATTGAGTCCTACAACAGGAGTCATGCATAGTTGCTACAACGCTAATGCATTTCTAAAGAGCGTTGAAATTGTAGCTGGATATGGTGGCGGATGGGTAAGTCTGAGTTGGCGTGTAAATTCCACACAGGAGTCTAATATGCATTCTGTATGTCTGAGTTGTTGGAAATAGATCATAAAAGCTTTTGGCAACTTTGCCAAAGAGTCATTACCTGACTAGTAAACTGAGCCGGGATTAAATCCTTCTTTCTCCTCTCCTATCTTACCGCCTCTCACGTCTTCTTTACTTGTAATGGACTTGCATAGGGAGCACATTACTTTTCTTAACTTCTACTGCGGAGATCAAGTCGGAAATTTCACAACTGTTCTGTCTTCTATCTTTCTTCCTCTCTATTTTTTCACTCACTCACTTTGCCCCTACATAAAATCTTGATGATCTTTCAGCCGTCTGTGAGTAGGATAAGCTTCATTTAATCTTTGCACACTTAACCCAGCAAAACCAAAGGATAAAACCTTTTCCCTTCCTTTATGACTACAATTAATGACGGCCGCTCCAGACTTCAAAGTGACCTGAATAGCTGCATGTGTGAGGTTTGAGTTTGCCCAAAGTCTGTCCATGATGATGATATACCTTGTTAGCGAATTCGTTCTAGAGAAAGCAGAAAGAGGTTTGAATGTGACATGCTTCCCAGCAGTACACAGAAATAAAGCCGGCGTTAGGCCTGTTGTATGCAATGGGATTATCCTAGCAATTATGATGGAGATGCAAGGACGTAAAAATGAGACGGAGTGTTTGTGAAGATGAGCATGTTCGCGAGAGATGCATGAGATGATCAAAGGTAAAGCTTTTCCCTTTGCATCCACACTCAATTGTGTACATGATGTGAACATGTGTGAATTATGCCGAAAAGGATTTTCCACCAAGTTTGTCGTGCAACTGCTAGCGCGGCCTCCGCCCTGAGAAGGAAAAAATCAGGGTGATGAATTGGAAAGACGGGATGCTGGGAGGGGATCATCGTAACCATATGAAAGAGCAGGAAAGCGAAAAAGGAAAAAACGAGTCACATGTACCAATTTATGCGGGGAATAAAATTTAGGGAAATAGTTATATTCCACTTTCTCCTCTACATTATCCCAGTCTCAATAATATTTCAGTTTGGCAGAAGCAAGAAAGAAAAGAGAATCTAAGTGTACATTGACCAGAGGAGAAGAGGAGGAAAAAAGACGTTTTGGCACCCCACTGTTATTCATTGTGGTAAATCTGTTCAAGAGATGACTTTTACTACAGGGATAGACTAGGCGACGGCATGTGAAGGGTTACATGTGAACAAGTGGAAGAGAGGGAAGCGGAATTGACAGAGAAAGCCAGAGGCATGATGATTTTCATATTGATTTAAAAGCACATGGAGTATTTTACTCCTCCTTCTTCATCTCCTCCACTCTCAACTCCCTTCTCTCGTCCTTTCTTTTCTGCCAAAGGATTCAACTGAAATTGGATAATATGACAAAAGCGGGTCCTTCTTTTTCTCTTCCCTAACATGCATTTCTCGCTCTCGCTCTCTTTCTCTACGGTGTCTATGTGCATTTTGTCCTCTAGGCTTCCGCTGTTGGTTTTCATGGAAATCCACGCAAGAGTTTAACGCACTCCCGCAGCCGGAAAATCGTTCTCACACACATGATCGAACACGCAGCTACACGGTATCAAGCGTACTCAGTGACATGAGCGCACCAAAGCCACCACTGGGTCCTCATATAAGAGACACAAATGTGACTGCCATTGCAGTACACTAGGAAATGACGAAAAAGTTAAACAGGCTGAAAAATTGCCAATCCACCGCATTTACTCAACAAGCTATCAAAATAGAATAAAAGGAAAGTGAGGAGCAAACTTGGTCTCTCCCTTTAACTTGTTTCAACAGGCCAATGGGCCCGCAAGCTTTCCTTTTACTTTCCCGTCCGTTTCCGCATCCATGCAATCTCCATTTGTCCTCGTCCTTAACGATAATAATGACGGATGAAGACAGACCTCGACTTTTTTCCTCGTTGATTGATTGATTGATTTCTTTTATTGTTTATCCATTAAGAGTCATGCACTTATTTCCAATGGACAACATCCTACTACCATAGCCAGCAGTAGGTGAAAAATTAAAATAAATACACAGGACAGATTACAATACTAGAAGTCGTCGGCACATGATAGCCCTAAATCCTCTTGTGCCCATTTTCGCAAGTCCACAAAAAGTTTCAAATCAACTACGATCCTTTCATAAACGTCTCCCTGTACAGCTCAAACATTTTCCAAGGAATTATGCGTAATTTTTTTAAAACTGCATCGAAGGAATTACAGTGTGACACTTGTTTGTTGAAATTATTGTGGATGTAAAGGGAAATGTTGGCACTCTCCTTCACAATGATTGAACTCTAAAAGCTTGCGGTGCATTAGGTTTTTCCTTGTGACTCGGATGGCAGGGCCCGTTGAGTTATATTATGGCGCACCTGACAGGACAGAGGCAGGTGCGTGGTGTCACAGTCTCCCAGCACTCTGCCATGGTCAGAATGTTTTCAGATTTCATTGTAGAAAATATATTTCTGCCCTGTGACGAAAAGACGATGGAGAGCTGTTTAGGAGGATAATAAGGATTTTAATTGTCGGATTTATCCTACCGCATCAGTTTATTCTTTGCCGAGCCAATCTCTCTTTGTACTGTGAGAAGAATGAGTGCGAGTGAGTGGGAGTAGGAAATGAAGCCCTCTCGCCCTATCTTCGTCTTTGATGTTGTGAAGAAGCGTAAAAGCGAATGCATGAGGGGAAAGAGTCTCTTTAATATTAGACTCGCTGAATCAGATGAGATACACTACTACTTGTTCGACACAAATTGGCTCAAGCTAGGTAGCTATGAGCCGGTAGTAAATACAGACAGATCCTTCCGAGGTCTGGAGCTACATACGTTAGGGAGACAGGGTACACTGAGTTTATAGGCTCCCTCTTAAAAATCTCCCGCTATTTCCTATCAAAGGAGCTGGAAGATATCAAGGAAAAGAGAAAGCGCTTCAAAGTCAACCAAATAGTGAAGAAGGAATGGAATAAAGAGGAGGAGGAGGAGGATGAGAAGGGATCCCAACATGTTTTTATTGCCTTCTTCATCCTCTTCTTGTCCTTGTTGTGGGGAGAGAAAATAAATGAAAACTGTTTTCATATTTTTCTCTCTATTTAATGTGTTATGACTGTAAAGGAGAATGGTGGAGATTCATGCAGATTTCTTCAAAGGAGTTCCCTTCTTCTTCTCTCGCATAAAAAAGAAGGAACGAATGAATGAATGAATTCATCGAGAAAATGAGAGGAGAAATCAGAGGACAGGGAAGACATCTGCCATGAAGGAGGACTCGCATACACAGAGGACATTGTTACATTCCCATATTATTATCATACACAAAAGGAAGAAGAGGAACAAGAAGAAGAAGAAGAAGATGGTCTTGGAGACGAGAAAGAGAGAAGAAGAGTCAAGACGGGGAGAATCTGGAGAATTGTCTCAAGATTGATAGGTTGTCAGGCTCACTCCCCAAGCATGCTTTCACGGCTGGATTCATGCCTACACATTACTCAACTTCAACTTGATATCTCACAACAACAAGTCTCACACATCACTTCCGCTTTATCTATCTATATGAGCCTCACATTATAACTGCGCCACCAACGTCCCACCATCTCCCTTCCTCCTTTTCCGCTTCTCAACTTTCCCTTTCCATCATCATCCCAAAGCATCAGTCATCAATATTACTTTTTATACGTCGCCCAATAATGTCCCGTCATTTCACATTTTATTTAATTCCCAGCAAATTGTTTCCTTTCTTTCATGCAAAGTATTCCAGCTCTTATACTCTCACTCGTGCCCAACGATGGAGTCATGTAAAAAGCTTTCCCCTCCTCATCTTACTCATTCTTAAAAGTCTCATGATAGACCATTTGGATTTGGAATAAATGTAAGGTTTCTTTCTTTCTTTATCCTTCCGGAAACCCTTTTCCCATTACCCTCATCATAATGAACTGGGGCAGGAATAATAGGAAGATCAAATTAATCATAACCCACTTGATCACCTCGCTCTCTCTCTTCTCATTCGAATCAATGATTCTCCCCCTTTCCCGTCTCCAGACCGCCGCTGTACGAGAACAGATTTCCATGAACAAAGATAGAAAGGGTTCGGGATTTCCTTTCCCCTAAGTTAGCTACATCTGCCAAATCTTGTGGTATCATCTGAGACGATAACATTTGTTCCTCCTAAAACGAATAAGGAGTCGGAGTTGGGGAGAATCTGGAGTCCTTTGCTCCGTCTATGCATGCAGAAATGTGTTATGGTTTCACAGTAATAATTACTGGACTCGGCTGCTGCTGCTCCATGCGTGGCTACATGGAAGAGGCTCTTGGGTCATTAATTAAATGAAGGGAAAAACTCCGGTCTGGGGAAGGGAAGACAATGCCAACTTGCCTGCGTCCACTGTTGATAATAATTAGTGAAGAAAAAGTGGCTAGATTGGCGGAATGAGCTCAAGTAAAAGGACGAAGAAAGTTCCTACATGTACATGACGGGGCCGAAAAGTAGAGGTTTGGGAGGATGCATTTAATCGTAGCTAATGAGATGAGTGGGAGGTCGTTGACAGAGTGCCACGTGAGGAGAAGACAAGTACGAGGAGTTGTAACCAAGCGTGTGTAATGCAAGTTGTTTGTAGTGGCGAGTTGGTGAAATTCCAATCGGTTTACCCGAATTTAATTTGATATCCAAAACTGAGTTTTTCCACCCTTTCCTCCTTCTCCTGCTGGCAGTGGTGGTGCTATCAATTTGTTTACTCATTCCAAAAAAGAGGGAGATAGCGGTGGCTACTGAACTTGGAATGATCCCCGTGGGAAAAGTAACATGGACTGTTTTAGTAGCAGTAACTGAGTTCTGGAACAACCAGCTGCTGCTGCTCCACATGCTCATACAGACACCACTGCGTGGCCAGAGTGCTCCTAATTTTCTAAAATATGAATGCCAGAAGGGGTAGGTCGGAAAGTTATTGCGAGAAGTTTATGAGTAGCCAGTTACACACTGCGGAAGTTGCATCGTATCTTTCTCTCCCTCTCTCGTCTAAGATAAAGTTGATAAGTTGCACTGAGGCAAGCATAATCCCCGCTTGCATTAAATAGCAAGGGAAATCAAGCCTGAGAAATGTTATGTGTTTCAAGGTGTTGTTGTTCCACTAAATAAAATCAGGAGGCTCTAGGGATGAATAGTCGTTATCGTAATCGTCATAATAACGGATCCCTAACATCGTGTGGCAGCTCAACTTTCCCTCCAAGTAGAAATAATAATACAATGACGGTAAAGCTACACCATGCTCTCCACATGGACTGCAATACTACTGTAATTTCCTGACGTGACAGAGGAGACGAAGGACATTTTGGGAAGATGTGAGTGCAATTGTGCAGGGAGGAGAGACTCAGAGAGAAGCTTCTGCTGGTGGTTCTTCTTCTTATGTGAATCTATCTTCATGACAATGTATAATGCCAGGAATAACTCTTACGACACTGAGACGGTCTTCAAAACTTAAGAACGAGCAGAACAAGGCTGGAAACATTTCTCCATGTATTTTCCTCGCAATGTTGTCCAAAGTTGGAAGCGTTTTAGCTTGACGAGGGGTAAGTTTGATGGTAACTGGGAAACATAACTATACATTTTCTCAGCTTAACTATGACAATGTAGTGAGAGGAGACAAATGGGAATGCGGACGTCAACTTTTTTCCTCCTCCTCTCTCTACAACTGTCTCAACCTGTGAGTTGAGTACACTAAAAAAAGATGAGACCTGATAAGATGGTGACAGCCAGCGTCAAACGTGTCAAAGCACTAAGCAAGCACTGACACTTTTCTTCCACGCCAATCCTCTGCAATAGTTCATCCTCCTCTTCGTAAGATTCCACAAGGCCTCAAGCGCAAGTTCCCAACTCCTTTTTCTTACCCTCACACATATTTCTCGTGGAAAATTTCCCCCCGAGATATTCCGAGGCTGAATGAGAATTGGGAAATTTATAAAATTCCCAAGTGCTTTTGTGCATTTTTGACACAATTAAAATGGCTGGTACAAGTCTATCGAAAGGAATATTGGGAGAGGAACATTTTATTGTAAAGGAGAGTCTCGATTCAATTCCTTTGAGATATTTTCTGGAGGAGAATTTCACTGCATTTATATTTTCCCTTCATAACCTTTTGCATTCATGGAAACAAGGAGCACTCAAGTGTGCTCAAAGATGCTTCTGTGTGGTGAAAGGCTTGAGGAATTTTGTTATTCAATGGAATAAAACCATGATCGTCTTACTGCTGCTCTAAGCAGGCTCAAAATCCCTCTCTCTCCTTCCCTTCCCCTTTCATATTTCCTAGACTTTCCAAGACCCTCCAGTCTTCAGTAAGCAGCATATAATGAGGTAGCATATTTTGTTATTTGAAAAAAATTAAATATTTTTAGTCCTTAGCAATTTCAAGATATGACCGTTATGTAGTCAGCTGTTAAGCTTTACGTGGATACCTTACTTGGCAAAATTTGTTATCATTTTGTGAGGACGGGGTGGGACTGGAAGAGAAATTTCTTAGTTCGGATACGAAACCGCAAGGACATGGTTTCCAGGTACAATATCAACTGTGACAGGTCGTCTTCACAGTGGCTCACATTCATATCGCTCTCATTCTGGTTACATGAATACAGTCAGGCTATTCACATGTGGAAGAAAATGTAGAAATGTTGAAGAAAAATACTTGGCACATGAGAATGGCCTGTTCTCTGGAAGCCTATGCTGTAAGAAGCGTGCAGGAGGATTCAGATGAATCCAACACGATGTTCTTTGTATGGACATCGAGTGAGAACAGTGGGACAAGGATGGCTTACAAACCAAAACACAGCTGGGAACGTCAGTGGAGACGGAGTAACTATAAGCGCTGAGGGCTGGAATAGCCCGGAGAAAGTCATCATAACTATGCATAAGTAGGAGTCCTCTTACTCACTCCCAAGAAAGTCTCTTTTCCTTGTGGTTGGCCGGGGAAAATTGAGAGAAAGACGACGAGTGGGACGTTGGGGACGAAGAACAATGTAAAATAGGTCGCATATGGTTGACTACTTGAACAAGGTCCTTTCTTGATACTGAAAACCACTTCTTTCTTTCCCCCATATCTCCCTCTTAGTGCTCCCCATGTGCTTCATACAAGAATTTCCTCTCCGTCTGTGAATCATGTGAGCCATGTTAGCTTAGTTGGTTAGCTCCAACTTACATTAAGTCGACACAATCGAGCGTATCACTACAAGCCAGTCAGCAAGTCTTATAAACTCTTTTCTCGTTCTGAGTTTTTTTAATTTTTTCCATCCCTTTCTCCTCCCTTCCCTTGATGCATTTCTATTCAGCTCAGGATTCCTTACAATCTGCGTCTGTATACCTTTCCGTCCTTCCTTTAGCTTATCCCATACTTTTTTCTTTTCGGTCATCGCCATCATCTTTCATACATGGCTCCCTAATCCTTGGCCACATATGCCTACATTTTTAGCTTTCTTTGCTGCTACTTATGCCAAACGATGAGTACTACCAATTTATAAGAATTTTCGGCTGTATGTGCAGGATAAACCATTCCTTTGAATACACTCTTTCTTTTTCAACTCGATCGTTTGTTATTGTTGCCCAGACTTGTGTTCCCTTCCGATAAGAAACCGAAAAATTGCTCAATAAAGCCAAAAAAAGCAAGAAAGGAAAAGGTTTGTGGATGGAGACTGACTGAAGCTGTTTTCGCCTCCGGGGAGCTAACAAGAAGGACAGCGAGCGTGACACGGGGAAAATATGTTAGGGTGAATAGAATATCACTTCACCACAGGAGTCGAACGGAACAATGATTAACAAGTAGTGAGCTTAAGCCGCAACAAGGAACTGGCTACCTTACCAAAATCAAAGAGAGAAAATGCTTGTACGAACAAAGATTGGAAAAAGCCTAAAGATACATAAGCCATTCATTTTTCTTCTCCTAGCCTCGTAAAATTTGACCGGGAGAAGCTGATGATTTAAAAGCATAAGCGTGCGTCTGATTCTCTTAAACTTTAACAACCCGATTTTATGGGAAAACTGATTATCTTGCGGAATAAAAAGTCAAGCTTATGATTTTATGGAGAGCATGTCATCAGCTATAGTATTCCGGGCTTCTCTCTCCTCGTCAAGATGAAAGCTGCATGAAACTATTATGAGTTGATCAAAGAAGGAGCTTGGGTAGACTGGTCAATAAATGTGGAGAGAAAGAGACTATTAGAGACTGCGAAGTTTCACTTTTCTCTTTCGTAATACACTTTACGTATTCCTGGCACTAAGCGGTGGAAGCGGTAGTCTTTATGAGGCACTTTACACACAAGGTGAACTGCTTGAGCGGATTAACTAAAGAATAAATGGCAGCAAGTGATGGCAAGTCGCCAAGAATTTTAACAAGAGAAGACTCAAGGGCCTTGTTCATCATCATCATCTGCGCTCCTTCTCACAAGTTCATAAAACAACATGTTAATCAGTCGCCTACAGTGAGATGGCAAAATGAATTCTTTCCAGCCTGTTCTCTTCTAATATTCCCAGCTGGAGGAATACAATTTTGCTTCAAATGAGGATATGAACCCAGTTTTTTGTCTTGCGAGAGGACAATCGTGGCTGGTCTGAAGGGGTCATTCCTACGCGGAAAGGTTTCTGTTTACCATACGATGAAATGGATAGGAAAATGTGCCTGTGAATGCACAATTGTTAATGACAGTTGATGAGTGTTTTGTTAGTAATGGCATGGTATTATTGCACAGGTAATAACCATTTAGAAGACACGAAAAGGAAATACTGTTGCCAGAATTAGCAGAAAACAGAGTGCTGTGTTCCAATGATAAGGAGCTCAATGGCGATAATGAGAGGAGGAAACGGAAGATGGTTTTGGCCTAGACAGAAAGAAAGGGGAAGAGATAGAGAGAAAGGACGAGAAAAGCTGACTTTATAACTTTTTGCAAAAGTTCAACAAGACGGAAGAATGATGCTGAGTTCGCAGGGGGACTTTGTGTGAAGAGCATATAATCCTTTTATCGACCTCTTCAACTCACCATATCTTTGCTTGATACCAGCAGGAAAGACTGAGAGACAAAAAGTCCAAGAGTTCATCTTGCTTCTCTTTCCCTTCTTCCCTCTCCTCTCAAAATAATATATTCGCGAATAATCTCAAGCACTTTTAACATATGTAACTTACAAGGAAACAAATGTTGCTTCCTTCATCGCTCACACCAAACCATCCTCATCCTCCTCCGCCCCCTCCTCTTTCCCCTCTTCTCCTACATCCTAAACCCTTAACACACTTAATTCGCTTACTAGAAGTGAGGAGACACATATCCCAAATTCTTTTCTGGCTTCCTTGAATAACCATCCGTAGTGCTCTTCAGAGTAATGTGAAAACCCTTGCGGTAGCGTTGCTCGTAGTTCAAAACTCATAGTGATGCAGGAGGAGAAGGAGAAGAAGCAGAAGCTGCGAAGAATAAAATTATTTATGGCACCTTTATGAATACTTTTATTCTTACCGCCAACAAGGAAGAACAAGGCGCAAAATGACATGA
>JAQFYD010001859.1:0-10973 GCA_034694225.1 Bourletiella hortensis
TTCAAGTCTTCCCTAAAGTCCAGTTTGGAATATCGCTTGTTCACTTCTATCTCATATATAAGATATTCGGAAATTGAGGTAGCCAGCCTACTCAATGACTGCCGGCCATGTCCACCTGCAAACCAGTTACTTCACCTGTACCGTTGCATTGTTTCGTACGAATCCAAATGTAACTCAAAATTACCAATGCCAACCACCATCATATTTCCCTTGGGCTGTGATATCACACGGTTGATCCTTGCCACATGCTCTATTGCTTCTCTGCATACAGAGTATCCATTTATGAGCAGTTTCTTACTAGTGAATTCATAAGCTGGAGGAAATACTGGTCTTACCTGAATAAGACTAGAGACATCGGTGAATTTCCCGGAGTGGCATTATATTTTGGAAGTGCAACGTCTTCCATATATTTTCTCAGCGCCTTAAAGTCTTTCAGGTCCTCGTAGATTTTATTGAGATTCATGAAATCACCAAATATGGGAATCACGCGATTAGGGCAGATGGACTGTACAGTTTGGTCCAAATTTGACCCCAGTTTTTCCGCCAGGCAGGTCAAAAACCAATCTCGGTCTCTGAGAATAACATGGGCATGTTATGAGCATAGACGTACTCCGTATTCGTGACTGAATGCTGGAATTTAATCTCACGTTTCATCAATCAGACGATCATGGAAAACTCGGACACACTCATGGAACCAGAGTTTTATGAAGCTAATTTTGGTGTCCTGGAATTTTTTGTTTCCTCGTAACAATCCTTGGTAAACCTATACACAGAATAGATATTTAGAGGCTTGTATTAGTGTTCCTGAAGTCTGGAAATGAATTCGGCTTCATTTTTGGCTTACTCTGGAAATATCTCGCAGGTTGAACAGATAATGGGTCTTATTTGGCGTTGGGAGCATTTTCGCCGCAACGGCATTGTATAGGTCAATCGTAGCCATTGTGACGGGTTCAGCTGTAATGGAAGATAATATTATGAAGATGTGTGATCATCACAAGTATAGCATTGCATTGCCTTGTGCTCACTCACCAATGGCCTTTACTTCAGGATCGAAGACAGACAGTTTCTGATTGAGAAGAGACAGGAAAATTCTCTTAATTTGCGGCTCTTCTGGGAAGGTCATGTTGATAAGTGAAAATATGTTCTGCAGACGTTGTGATATCACTGACAGAAATAGGAATCAGCGTTAACACCTGGTCAATCTCTTTGAAGGCTATGAAGTTAAAGTTACCTGTTCGGCCACCACCAGGGGGACCCATAGCTGCGACTAAGAACATGTTCTAAAATACATTCAAGCGACATATTAGCAGGTCGTTTTGAGGACTAACTCACTCAAAAAAACTGAAATTATCAGATTCTTACCGAAACTAATTTGGCGGTCTGGTTGGTTCGATCATACCAGAACTTGTAATCTAACCACTGTCTGATTAATTCAAGGGGTGGCTGGGATCCGTAGATATCTTTGGCAGGCATGTTAAGATCGTCCATGTAGGTTAGAAGGTATTTACCGCCAGTTGGGGCAAATACACCCTTAGCACGTCGTTCTAATCTACTTTCAATGAAGCTCTGAACATTCTTTGAGGTAGTCTGGCTTGACATGTTGATTGTGAGGACAATGTACTGCTCAGGATTCAGGCTGCTAAGAGCAGACTGGACTACTGAGGTTTTCCCAGTTCCCACTGGACCCACCATCAGCACTGGATGGGAATTCTTAATGAGACTTGACAAAACAAAGTTATATCGGACTGTATCCACAGTCGGAACAACAATCTTGAAATATGGCATCCTATAAGAACAATTGTATTTTAGGGTTAGCAAAGTACGTTAAGACTTGTATAAAGTTTGACCTACTCTGGGTCGTATCTCCAGGAGTTATTCAAAAGCGTTTCCCAGTGAGTCAAATTCTTGGTCTTCGGATCGACATAATAGTCATATACGGTATCTTTGGCAGGGAAGATTGGATCCATTTCTCGTAGCAAACCGTCAATCTTTTTCCTACCATCTTCATCCACAGAAGCACAGACGGACCAGATTAAGCTGAAGATGAAATAGAAGCGGACCATAATGTCGAAAGTTGTATCATCTTTGTAACTGACGCCATTTTCCTTCGTCGCAAGTGAGTCCATTAGTCTTGATAGAGCCATGACGGCATTCAATTCCGTCGAAGGAATCAGCTCCTTGCAATTATCTGCCTTAAATTGCAGCACTTTTTCCAAGTAAAAGTCCACACTCTTCCGATATTCTTTGGCAACCTTGGCTTTAGTTTGCCTTCCTAACCAAGAATCAATGTAAGGCTTCCATCCAAGGTCTCTAAAGTCGTTATAGACCATTCCACAACGGGAAACAGTGGCTGGGGATGCTTGTGCTAAACTGTCAACTTCGAATAGTAGAGTGACCTGTTCAGGCATTGAAATTCTCTCGCTGTTAATGAGCGTCAAAATCTTATTATCATCCATCACACTGTTCATATTTTCAATCCAAACAGCATCCACTGGACCATCAAAGAGAATCCATTTTTGATCAGGTTTCTCATCCGCGCATGTGATCCTCATGATGGACGAAATGACCCCATCCGCCCATTCTCCTGTGCTTAGGTCAAACTCTCCATACAGTTCAGCTTGACTCAGAGCTTTGGGATTGATTACATGTTCCTTCACAGCCACGTAGCCCTCAATACCCTTATGTGACAAGTATGTCAATGAGTTTCGCAGTGTTTTCCAAGTCACCGACTTGCCACTGCCGGTTCGCCCGACCAACATGACGGAATGGCGAGAGTTTTTCGTCTCGTACAACTCGAGAACCTTGAGCACAGCTTTGGGCGTCGCTTGATATCCATCACGTGTAAGATTTTTTTCAATTGCTTTTAACAAAACTCCGTAGTCAAATGTAGGTGGCTCATCGTTCGGGAATAAATCCTTGATCACTCCACTGAACAGCGGTACGTCATCAGAAGTGAGTCGAGGTATATTCATGTCTCTCATGGCCAAAATAAGGACTTCAGGATCCGTCATGGTCTCACTTACACGTCGCTTTTGACCAGCATATCGTAGTAGGGCGACCATACTTCGTAGACCGAAATCGTAATGATCCTGCTTGCTTAACTGTTGCTTTGCCAATGAGTACAAAGTGTCCACTTTTCTTGCTAAAGTTCGTGTGTCAGAGAAACCTTCGCCAAAGAGTACGATTTCAGCTATCATACTTGTGTCTGGAACGATCATGGATATTGGACGGAACATAGCTTTCAGATTGTCTGGCAATTCTGTACGGCCAGCGTAGCCAGGATTCATAGTGATGAAGATGCCACATGCCGGATCCAGCCTGATATCGTAGCCTTCAAAGAAAAAACGCTTCATGTTTGCAGACAAAGCTTGCAAGATGCACATGATCTGCTGAGCCACGACGGACAACACCTGTATATAAATTCCAAACATCAGTCATGTACAGATAAATTGTGTAATTGGGTTACATCGAAAATATTCTAACCTCCACAGATATTCGATTGAATTCATCAAAGCAGAGCCAGCAGTTGACAATTTGGGAAACACCGGAAAACATCTTGCCCATGGATTTGTAATCCAACCCTTCGGAACAGTTTATCACGATGACATAAACGCCAAGATTTTTCCCAAGATCTTTGGTTGTTTCGGTCTTCCCAGTACCAGCGGGTCCCTTGGGACTACCACCACGGTGCAAGAACAGGGCTGTTGTGAGCGTGACGTAGCATCTGTTAAAATGGCCGGCATTACGTACTTCTTCCTACAGATTTTACTGGACGCCATCGCTGAGACTTCAAGTTACCTGTCAGTTAGTGGAGTGATTACCAGTCGGCCAGAATTCCCCAGGTATTCGTAACCATATGTGAAGAATGTATTGGTTTGACGTATTATGCAATCATTCACTTCTTTATCCCAATAGAAACGGAGTTGCTGGAGCCATTCGAATGCATTCATGTCCCTGCAGTCAATCTTGTACATTTTCTCGGACACATCCCTCGCATGGATCTCAATGGTGACCATGGCAGTAACTTTGAGTCGCTGAATCTTTTGCAGGTTCCCTCGAATGGCCAGGGAATACTTGGTCAAGATTTTAACTATTTTTTTCTTTACTCTTTTCAGAGGATTCTTCATTGTTCTGACGTCCCCTGCTGCGTACAGTGCCCGAGTGACACTTGTTGTCCATTGGATCTGTGCTGCAACCATCCCTGGTTGTCCTGGCCATTCTTTGATCCATTTATCTCGCCTATTCAAGTTTTTCCTCAGGTCATCCCGTGTTTTCTTTAGACTAAGCTTCAGAATGCTTCGCATGTTAGCTTCAATATCATTCAGCCAGGACTCCACTGGTCCTTCAATATGGAACGGCTTGGTAAACTCGACGTACTCCCCATCACCGGAGAACATACCATGACAGTCGTATTTGGAACTATAAGGGATTTTGGTTAGCTTCACTTTGTGAATGTTATCAAATAGTTTCTTCATGTGCGGTTGGACCATTTCAGGACTACGGGAATTGCCGAGAATTTCTAAAAGATCGTCGTTTGAAATGAAATAGAAGCGTGGGAAAGCTTGTCGTTTCGCCTCGAGGAATATTTCAAGTGATTTGAGGATAAGCTCGAGTCGAATAGAAAGTTCTTTTAGAACAGGGGTGAGGCCTTCACGATGTGTGGCGGCTATTGCATAACTATCTTCGGCCATTTTGGATGTAATGTCTCTCCATATGAGATTGATTTCATCGAATTGCTTTGTTTCTTTTGGCAGTTGTTTTCGAATGTCCTCCCCCAAAAATATATTTTCCAGGTACATCCATTGTCGTTGGACGTTCAAGTAAACTTCGAGAACGTCGTTGATGAGAGCTAGGGTTCTTTCCCAGTAGAGAAGTTCTTCCTCAAATGGCTTGGCATAGCGTGAGCCTTTCATTGCAGATATGCTCACATTGTGATCTTCCAGATTTTGAATTAGATCTTGAACTGATTTCAACCTGAAATGACCCTTTTCTTTGTATGGAACCATATCCAGTTTCTGGTCCACCCAAATTTCTCGAATAGCTAGCAACGACTTTTCCACAATCAACTCCTTCTGAGCTGTGCTTACGATTTCGCCGATTTCATCCGCATACCTGTGGAACACATACACGGAAATTCGTTCGGTAAGTCAAGTTGAATAAAGCCACGTCAATTAAATGCATTAAAATGAACATACTTTTCCATCCCATAAGATACGATTACGTCAAAAGTAAATTCTTCATCTTCTGGATCGAAAGTCGCTTGAATAACCTCGAATATTTGATTCCAATGGCGCTCGCGCAGGGCTGGGCTTTTAATTTCATGAATAACTGGAATGGAACGCTTGAAAACTTCAAGTCTATGAATTGTATGGTCAATAATTTCCCAATTCTTCCGCTCCAGTTCCATCTGAAGCTTCTGTAATTTCTTCAAAATATGCAGAGCCACATCTTCCATGTCTCCCGTTTGCATCGTCTTGAACGGTTCCGTACGGAACTCATCCCAATTCATATCCCATTCGTATACTACTTCCCATACTGACTCGAGTACTTGGAGGTCAGCCTCGAAATTTCGTAGATCTTGATTCGGAGGAAGGTCAATCTCAAAGACTGCCAATGAATTAAGAAGTTCCTGTTCCACAACTTTGAGCTGCTCCATGGTCAACCTGTAGTTTTGTAACTGCTCCATTGCATCATCACTCGTTACTGCCCCAGTGTACGGACCTTTAGTTGTGAAGCTGGTAACGAGCTCATATACACGATTTCTGAAATCATCGAGCCTGGTGAGGAATTGCTTCCTCAGTTTTTCTTTCGCTCCTTTCAGCATTAAATCAATATCTTTGAGCTTGAGTAGATAGTCGTGCCATTCGTGTGCAAAGTTGCTGACTCTTGATTTTGTATAATCTCCCAGCTCAAATTCGTACTTATTGAGTACAGTAAATTGCTCATGCATCCTGGGGAACTCTTTTTCTTTGAGGGGAGCATCCGATTGGACATTTCTGAATTTCTTATACGTTACGACAAGTTCTGGTAGGCTATCTGGCTCCTTCTCAAATCTTTTCAAGTTATCTTGCATATATTTATAGATGCCCAGAAGCTTCGTGGATGCCATGTCATACAGTAAATTCTCCAATCTGTCTTGCCATTGTCGGCAGTGGTCGGAGATGGTGTCCTTTAACTTGGTGCAGTCCAATATACAGAATATGATTGTAAGGCTCCCTTCTTGTCCCTGAACGGCACTGGATACTTCCGCATAATGTCCAATATCTTCATCAAAAACGGATACGGAGGGATTCATGGTTTCATATTTCTCCATAAAAGTGTCCTTGTCAATCTCCCAGACGTCCCGGTATGGCTCCCATGATTGTAAATACTGCTCCACCTGCTTTGTACAAGTGCTTACACCTTCAGCGATGAGGTCCTGGGTTATTTTAGACTCTTCATCAGTAGCTAATACATGACTGAAGGATTTGACATTTGCGGATGGATCATTGAGAAACTGTACAACACGTGGGAAGGGTTTTAAAGTTTGGCATATTCTGGAATATATTCCAACGAGCATTTCAGTCACAAGAGAAATCGAAGGCTCAAAGCCGAGTCTGTTTTCATCCAGGATAACATTCAGTTTAAATATGGGCGGAGGTGGTCCCCTGTAGTCACCTATGACGGCTCTGAAGAGGACTTCAAGTGAGCGTCGGAAATTGATACACAATGCTTCCTGCACCACTTCGTCTACCGTTGTAAGATATTTGACCCATTGAGTCTTCACTTCCGGCCCGTCACTCTTGAACATTTCAAAGACTTGGCGAAGAATTAATGTGATATCTCTGTATTGTGTAGCAATCTTGAGCACGGCCTTTTCACGATGTCTTGTCTGGAAATCGTTGAATTCAATTCCTTCAAATAGTCTTTTAGGGTCCATTTTGACCATCAGAACCGTGCTCATCTTTGTGGCCAGTTTCCCAATCTTCACATTAGCGGCCTTATAGTCATTTGTAAATCCTTGTACTTTGTTTGCTGCCATTCGACAGTCGTTAATGTAACTGTCGGACACATCTGATGCCCAAGTCAAGCGAGTCAGTCCGGGATATACTTTCCTATCCAAAAGCTTTATCCTCTCTTTGAAAAGGTTTCGCTCTTCGGGAGATAAGGCAGCCACTATCCTATTGTAATCTTTCACAACGAGGAGCACAGTTTCACGTAAGTTATGCAGTCGCTCCCTTTGAGAATAAACGCTCGATATTGGATGTGGAATTTCATGACCCATCCGTGCCCAAACTTCAGCTTCAATTATGTGCCTGTACAAGAGCTTGTCAAAGTTAACTTCTATCATTCCCGGCTTGTAGGAACTTCGTCGCATAAGTGGAATTTCAAGCCGATTGGTCAAATCTTTGTTTCCAACTTGTTCCACCCAGCTCCTGTACATTGTTTTGGCAAATTCGCCCAATGCCGTGGCCAAGGTTCTACTCTGTTCCTTTATATCTTCACCATAACCACATTCGGGTAACCACCAGGCATCCTCAAGGGCTTTGCACTGCGCTTCCAACCTTTGTTTCATGAACAATGACCAAGCACCACGTCCGGCATATTGAGGATACAGCAGAGGGAGTGGGAGGATGTCCTTAGAGAACAGGCTGGACACAAGTGTCATATCTGTTTCGAATAGCTTATACAGTCTCACAGTTAGCTTGTCATAGGCTCTTGTTATGATACTACGCTGGTAGAAGGTGTAGAAGGTCTCCAGTAGGTGAACCCCTTGCTCAATGTTACTGACAAATTCGAAAGCTTGGATCAAAATATTCTGAACCATAATCTCCAAATCTTTGACACTCGTCCTGAAGGAGAGCATGTGTTCATGCCATTCCGTTGTTTTCACATTCAGAATAAAATCGCGCACTGGAAATAGTATGCGTAGTTGGGAGTCAAACATCTTTTGCACTTCTTTCATCACCCGAGTAAAGTCCGGTGCCTTGATTCCCGGATATAATGGAAGCTCCTCCTGGTATCCTTCAATCCTTCTGGCATAAAGTCGTTGGCACGTGCAGATTTCCAGAAGATCTTTCAGGCGCTGGATGAAGGCATCCACATGGGAGAATATTTGCTCATATTCAAGCAACCAAGCCAAATGTGAGTGGATAGAATGAAGCTTTTCAGCTTCAGCATATTTTTCTTTCCAGAAATTGCAGCAGTCCAGGCACATTTTGATTGTGGTTTCACTTGACTCGATGAATCCATTAAAGACTTTGTCCACGTCAATTTCCGCCACGCAATGATTAATTATTTCATTGCTAAATTTCCTCAAGAGACCATTCAGCTTGTCCCGGGTATTGTAGTAAGGAGAGTTGAGCCAAATGACCCGAACAAGCCATAAAAGGTTTTGGATTTGTTCAGGAATTTCCTTGACAGTTGACTCGTGTAACTTCTGACATGGCTGGACAAGGATGCCCAAATAATGAAGATTGGAAATTGCCTCTGCAGAACCTTCGAGGATCTCACCGGCTACTTTGTTAAATTGGATCACGTAAGGTGACTTGATGATCTCCATTCTAATTAATTGAATAATTACAATTTTTTCCGTTTAATTCCAATTAACGAGCAATTTAGTTGTCATGAAACATCATCACTTACATCTCCTTTACAGTACGAACTGGCTTGCTTCGTATTTGTGCCGTGAGACCAGCAAGATCATTGCCTGCAATAATCAACAAGTCCAATTAAGTTCAAAGCGTGGCTCGGTCGGTAATGCTTTCATTGTTTTTTTATACTTACATCGTGACTCCCAGAAGGCAATTTCATCTAAAGGCCCGATGAATTCATCTGATTCATTAATACTTTGATGCATCAAAACTTCCTTGATTTGACGGATCCAGTGTACCATTGCGCCTGTATAGATCCAATATAATAATATGAAAAAGTACGCTCCAGTAGAAGTAGCACAAGTTATTAACGTTTTTACCCTCAAGCCGAGCACATAGATCCCTATCTTTGGAGGCCAGATCCACAGGCACAGTAAGAGCCTCTTTAGGCACATATAGAACAGTCTGATCTTGCATTCGATGATGTGTCTCTGTTACTGCCCCCATGAATTTGTTCAGACTGGCAAAGAAATCGTTCTTGATACCTTTGGAATAAATCGCCAGCAGTTATTATGAGCTTTCATTTCAGCTTAAAAAATAAGAAATTATAGAAAATCGTCATCATACTCTCAGGAAGGACATCCCGGGCATAAAAGACTGGGGTGAATACAAAGGACAGAAGGGACTGCAATGAACTTAGACATCCACCCGGAACATTGCCAAAGAGGCAGCTTGTGAAAAAATTCTCCTTATTTAATACAGTTGGCTTCACTTTGACAAAGAAAAAGAGATCTGGTGAGTCGTTGGCAACGACATCATTAACAATCATCAGTTTCTCATCTCCTTCAAATGTGGGTTCAGGACCGAGAGGAGCATCTTCCATGTCGTCGTCATTGAACCTATCCAATGGGGACTTTGTTTCCGGCGTGGTTGGTTTCTTAATAAAAGAAACCGGAGCTGATAGTTCTTCCAGCTTTTCAATTTGTGTCCCATCTCCTCCACCTTCACGATCTCCGCTGCTCTCACGAACGCTAGATCTCTTCTTTTTCCCCTCCGACTGCTTCCGTCCTTTCCCCTCATCCTCCTCAGCCCATAACAACTTTTTTTCTGCCTTTGCCTTCTCAATCCTCTGGAAGAAGATTGTAACTACTTCACAGTTTGGGTCAGTGATGAACCTGGAAAATATGATCATTTATTACTGGGTGATTCCGAGTTTTAAAACAGCAGTAAACACTAACTTCACCTTGTTCTAACCTCTTCAATGGTGCTTCCGTCCATTTTGTGTAACGTGGATCATCCGGTTTTACAATAGAGATTAGGTCTTTCACACGAGCTAGCTGAAAAATTGGTCTCATTAGTTATTTGCATTTACTTTAGCTACTTGAATCATCCTTGTTGTATTCTAGAACTACTCACAAGTCGTTTTTCTCTGACTTTTTGCTTGTACTTTGCCCGTTTCTCGAGGTACCTTCAAAACGTAGGATATTTGTGATGATACTTTATAGATTTTGAATTAAAATTCTGTGCTTATCATTTGGGGCAGCTATTTCATACCGAGAGACATCCTCCTCCGTGTATGGTTGTGTAGTTTCTTCTTCATTGCTGCTAGTATCAGTTCCAGGCTTCTTACCCTTTTTCTTCTTTCCCTTTTTCCCTTTCTTTCCCTTCTTCTTCTTCTTTTTCTTCTTTCCTTTCTTTCCCTGGAAAATAACATTAATAATGAGACATCCATTCATAGTTTTGATGATGATCTTCTCATTGACCGCAGGGGGACATAATTATGAGTAGGAAATCATCTTCTTCTATATGAGGAATCATCTCAAAAAATTAAGGATTACTGTATCGTTTCATCTTATGCATGATTAAGGGACTTTATCAAGAAAGGGTCAGAAAGCCGCATTGTAATTGTCGGTCTCATTAGGTGTGGTGGCGGTGAAGAAGAGCAGGGCACATTGTAGCTACTTACTTTGTTTCATGAGTTGATGATGATGAAAGAAATAATAATGGAAGAACCAAAGGAAGTTACTATACTACTACTTGCTAATGGACTGACTGAGCTAATAAAAAGGTTACCTTCTTTTTTCCCTTGCTCCCTTTTCCTTTCTTGCCCTTCTTTTTTGAGCCTGAGGAATGAGGATAGATTGAAAGCAAAAAAAATCATTTTTAAAGTACTCATTTCTTCCATGTATATATATATATAGCATGTGCTCCTGGATTGCAGTAGTAAATGTCCAGGAGGTTATATGAGGGTATTAAAAGATACCTGATTTAGTCTCATCTGTTTTGGTTTCTGTGTCCGTGGTGGTAGCATCAGTGGTACCTGTAGTGGTTTCACCAGTTGTAGTGGTACCTCCTGTGGTGGTCTCTCCAGTAGTGCCACTTGTAGTGTCTCCCCCCTTA
>JAQFYD010001860.1:0-10972 GCA_034694225.1 Bourletiella hortensis
GAGACCGGGATCAGGAAAAGAAAGAAAGCAAACGAGAACGATCTTGTTATCTTGTTAGAATTGTTGAAAAACGACGGAGGAAAGAACTAAGACCGACGTTACTGTGGACCTGCTGGAGGTAAAACTTTAATTCAATTTTCTAGGTTGAAAAGAAAATAGTCAATCATTTTGGCTTTCTCATGTTGTAGGCAATCGATTACAAATCGTGGTTGGCTTGAAGGTACCTGTCGTTTATGAGCGTGACCTCACCAGTTTGTGGAAGAAAGGTTTTCATTGTCATCAGGTAGCGTTACTTCGCTAAGAAGAAGGCAATGGCGGACATGACGCTGAACTCGTACTTGCACCAGGTATCTAAATTTGATTCAGTTTGATACTCGCTGCTGCGAACGAATGGTCTGGACTAGATTTCGATACGAATGTGATTCTTTTCATATTATGTTTTCAGATTTATTCTGCATATCAAGATTATAATGGAGAGAAAGTGGCGGTTAGTCTCAGCATAATATTGTCATCAGAGTTTTGGGGTTATTTTTGGTTTCTATGTTTGGAAATGTTTGATCTTTTTAGAACTTGCTGTCCATTGAGGACCCACATGTGCTAAGCTCGAAATTGACCTGTTTGAATTTTGAGAATACCGTGCAGGATGTGCTAAATACTCCATTGGCGGAGATGGTGATATTACATTTGAAGTAAGTAGTATAACGTAGTTACTTATGTCGTGTATTTGAGCCGTATGTTTAAAATGAAGGACGAGTCGATGATCATTCACGTTTTGGGTTTTTATTGTAGAGTTCTGAAAATGATCAGTGAACAGAATGTGGATGAGGCGTTGGTATACCAGTGTCAGTTTGGTCAAGGATTTTGCAAGACCTTGCAAGGACAGAAGGATGAGAATTGGCTGATTCCTGTGATGGAAAAAATTGCTCGTGATCTTAGACGAATAGCATTATCTGCTAAAACTGTGGAAGATTCTTTGGTACGCTCAGAAGAAAGTGCCCCTACTTGTTTGGAGAAAGCTGCGGATGTGATTATGGCCATGTTTCGAATATGTGCGGCTGACACGTAAGTGTATTTTTCAGCGATGCAGTCAAGAAATACGTGGAAATAAATTCTAAACATTGTCATTTTTCGCTATAGGAGAGCTCAGGAACGGGATACAAAGCGATGGGGAATGTTGAGCTTAGTCAATGAGCTGTTCAAGATATACTTCAGAATAAATCGCTTGCATTTATGTAAGCCACTTATCCGTGCTGTGGAGGCTCAAACTATCAAAGATAACTTTCCTCTCAATCAAATTATTGTTTATAAGTATTACGTGGGAAGAAAGGCGATGTTTGACTCGGAATTTACTGTCGGTAAGCTTCTAAAAATGTGTGCTCATTATCATCAGTATGTGTTTCTTTTGCTCGTGTTTGTAACGCTTGCAATTTTTGGTATCTGTAGCGGACGAATGCCTCACCTTTGCTTTCAGGCATGCATCCACTTTGGAAAATAAGCGAAAAATTCTGACCTACCTTGTGCCTGTGAAAATGTTCTTGGTAAGATTATTGTATTTACGTGGCCCTGTCATACTTCCGATCTGTTATTACTGACATTCTTGTTCCGTAGGGTTGGATGCCAACGAAGGAAGCACTAGAAAAGTATGACTTGACTGAGTTCTATGAGGTTGCTGATGCTCTGAAAGTCGGACACATCCGAAGATTTAATAATGCGTTGCAGACTTACGAAAGGAAGTTCATTTCATCAGGGGTGTACTTAATTTTGGAGAAGTTACGCATGATTTTATACCGAAATCTCTTGAAGAAAACGTAAGTAAATCTTGCTCATAACGAAGACTTTGTTTAGAATGACATTTATTCAATGTGCATTTGTGTGTGTGTCTTAGGTGTCTCATGTATGGGAAGACACAAGTGCCTATTGGAGCATTACAAACTGCTCTGGCTTGGTCAGGTTACGACGGCATTGACCAGGACGAAACACATTGTATAGTGGCCAATTTGATATTTACGGGACAGATCAGAGGTTATATTTCCCATCAGCATCAGGTACTTGTAGTTGCCAAGCAGAATGCTTTCCCAAAGATCTCTCTAAGTGAAGGTTGATGACTTGATACGACTTGCCATGGATACCGGGTGTGTTAATCGTCGCACCAGCGCCGCATGCATGCAAAGCTGCACTGAGATTATATTTCAGTTGTGTTTTTCCATGGATTTTTTATTCTTATAAGAGTGTTCTATTTTGTAATCTGTCTTGTAATGTGGTTCATCATAAATGTCAGTGCCGTACGGAATGTGTAAGGAAACAAAAGTAAGAGGAGAAAGTTGGTGTTGCGAAATGTATGCTATTTATTGTTTTAAAAAATGAATTAAAAGTCATACGAAAAAAATAATGTTATTCAGTGCTCTTAGCAGTAACGCAACTTTTCAAAATTATTACAAAATGTACAAAAAAAATTACTGCGAGTCACTGGAACTAGAGCTTGATGAATCGGTGCTCATAACTTCAACATCATCATGGTTCCTCGTAGAGGGATCGAATCCCACAGCAGGTGAGGTATGGGTGGGGGGATGAAACATGCCAATGGAAGCACCCAAAGGATGATCAGGCGTAGTTCCAGAATGATGGGCATGTGGATGCCACGGTGGGAAAGGATTTCCGAGATTGCTAGCATTGCTAATGGAACTTGTAGGAACAGAGTCTAATAAGGCTGTGGGAGGGGCACTCAAGGGTAGGTCACTAAGTCGCCCTAAAAATCCCATTCTCATCTCCAAGTCTGTCGGGTACGGACGACGAGGATCACCCGGCTGCCAATTTAATGGCGCTGCCACAGCATTTGTCGAAGATATTCGATGTGCAAAGCGGATAAGGTCCTCTGATCCGACAGAATGTTGTTGTGCCTTCATTATTTGATCATACTTCTGCTTTGCCTGATATAAGGCCGTCGACAGTAAGGTTTCCGCTTCCTTTAAGTACTTCTGAAGCACTTGTATGTCCTGATCATGACGAGCTACTTCCGACTGCAAATCACGAGTTTTCTCTTCTATTTCTGCCTGATCTTGAGCCAGCTACAATTACCAAACCATTTAGTCACAAATTATCATTAACAACACGTCGTCGAATGATTTCGACATCCATACCTGAATCGTTTCCTTCAAGTCTTCATTCTTCGCCAAGATCAATTGTATCAGCTGTGTCTGATCTGCATGAGATAGTTTATCATGTTTCGGAGCAATTGTCGTCTCCAGTATTTCCCTGTAATCCAAATCGATACATCAGTGTCAAAAATATTACGAAATCATATTTCATTTATACTATTTCGCTCGTTCAACAACTCACTTTGTAATAGTTTCAATGTCATCTATCAGTGACAGCAATTTTTCCCTCGTGCTCACGCCCCGGGCTGCCATTGTCATCTGCTTCGAATCCTTGACAATTTTCTACACCGGCTGTCTGAATTACCTTATTTGAGAACTAACTGTTCAAATCAAATTTTCTGAAATTAACTTTTCCGTTTTGGGAAGAATTACGGAAGTTTTCCAAAGGGTTTGTTTTGAAGATACCGGCTTTTCAGGAGGCCTTTTGGAGGCTTTGATTTTTTCTCAGTTGGCGAACGTCTCGTGAAGATGGCGGCGCTAAGCGAATCTTACGTTCACTTGCTGCTGGAGACTTGACTTGTGTAGCTTGTGAATATCGATGCATGCGTGAGGAGTGAGAAGAAATAAAGGCGACGTCGGAGAGTCATTTGGCAAAAGCAAAAAGTCTAATTCTTTTTCCATGATTTTGTACTAAAATTTTCTCTGGTAACTTTGTGTTGAAACATTTTCGAAAGATTTAAAAAAGTTGGGGGATCAGCGAGTGATATTCCGATAATCGTTTTGGCAGGCGGACTCAAGTTTTCGTGAACGGAGCCGCGGTCGGAAATGTTTCGGCGAAAAAGGACCTGACCTGTGTAAATGATATTAGTTTGCACGGAGGGAAACGTAAATTGAATAAACTTGATTTATTCCTGCAACATAAGTGTGAATAGTCGAAAGGAATGACAGTGGATTTTTGTAATGTCTGCATTCCTTTTTTGACGTTGTGAAAATTATGTGTTTGTTGGCGTGCAAACGTCAGTAATGTAAATACCAGTCATAGTGCAAGTTGACAGACTTTACGACGGTGAACTTGAAGTTAAATAGTTATCTCTTCGTAAGAAGTTTTGAAGGGTAAGAGAGAAATGACGAAAATGCGGAGGATGATGATAATAATTTGCGTTTTTCAAAAATACTCGTACACCATGTAATTGTTGGTTAATGGTTACTGTGAAAAAAGTAATAGAGGAAACGAAGAGGTCGGAACTGAGTGAAAATAATGAGTGTGAACATGAAGATGCATTTATGGCGAATGAAGTTTTGGGAAAAAATTAAAATCTGATGCGTCTATTTGTTTAGTGATTTACATCAATCATGAAGGGATTTTTGTTTCCGAATGCAAATAAGAAGATTATTTCTAAGAAGGAGTTAGAGGACCAGCGGAAGAAAGCAGAGGAACAAGCCGCTGCTCAAGCTTTTGAAGAATATGTTGCTGTTTTCCAAGAAACTAGTGCGGCCAAACCGAGCTCAAAAGTCTGGATCAAAGCGGGGACGTATGAGGCGGGGAAGAAACGTGAGTATTTTATTTATATTTGTAAAGATGTGGTATTAATGGTTGTCGGAACTAAATGTATGCAATTGTCGTTCAATTTTGTAGATGAGGAAACCAAAGAGAAGAAGCTGTATAAACCAACGTCTCGCTTTGAGAAAGACATCAAGCCTGAGCCTCTCCTCGGTCCAGCTAGTGAAGACAACAGACCAGAACGGTTGGGGAAAAAGAAAGAAAAAGGAAAAAAGAAAAGCAACTTGGAAATCTTTAAGGAAGAGCTGAAGATGTGAGATTAAAGTTGAAAGAAACTTCATATTGGATGGATTGCAGTGTACTGATGCATTCTTTTTTTTATTATTTAGAATTCAAGAGGAACGGGAAGAAAGGCATCGACTTAAGACCATGCTGGGATTGCAGGAAGTGATTAAGTTACCACCTAAACCTGGAGACGACCTACGTGCTTCGCTATCCCTTGAACTCGGTTAATAAGATTTAGTTGTCAATACTAGCTACAAAAAAAATGAAAAACCGTTGCCTCTTTATGTGATCTGTGCAAAGATATAGGCAACGCTACAACGTCGTTGTTAGTAGTGTTGTCCAAACACGGATTCAGACGTAGTCTACAATATACATTGATCGCCTCCTTTTTACTAGACATGCTGATAAGATGTTGCCTTTGTTGTCCTCTCCGTACATATATTAGATTTCAGGCTGCGCTATAAACGCAGTAGCTGCCTTTTACACAGTCTCACTTTGTTACTACGAGCTGACAATTAGTGTTGCACGTTTGTCAGTTCTTAAGTTACATTAGCAAATTCCGTCTTTCCATTAATTGTACATTGAGAACACTTAATAATGGTCCGTTTGTTTGTGGAAATCGCCAATTGTTACTTTAGACGATGTTAGGATGGGATCGATTGATGATGGTGATCCCAACACCACGAATATCTACCTGGGCAACCTTCCTACGAAAGTAAGTTGGCCATGTTCCAAAAATTCTGTATTTTTAAGAATCATAATTATTCTTGTTAAAAGATTTGAGGTTACAAGTATGTAAAAGTTCCTTTCTCTGTTGAAAGGATTATAAGTTCATTACTGCCTCTGTTTGAGGGCAAGCGGAGAAATTAAGTTTATTTTGAAGGTTCATTACCGGGGTATGCACAGGATAACGTAATATTTTAAATCTGCTTGTATTTTATTCAAAGATAAGGAAAGATGATGAAAGTTAGAATAATGACGTACCTTTTTGAAGTTCGAGATCAAGGACACATTATCGGCTCTTTTGTTTCCCTCGTTTAGATATCAGAGCAGCAGCTGATGGAAATATTTGGCAAATATGGCCCACTTGCGAGTGTGAAGGTCATGTGGCCGCGGACAGAAGAAGAGAAGCAGAGGAATCGTCTGTCTGGCTTCGTTGCTTTCATGTCTAGAAGGGATGGTGAAAGGGCATTAAAACATTTAGCAGGTAAAGAAATCTTGGGGTCAGAAATCAAACTAGGATGGGGCAAAGCGGTTCCAATTCCCGCCTACCCAATTTTTATACCGCCGGCCATGATGGAGCTGACCATGCCACCTCCGCTGTCTGGACTTCCATTCAACGCACAGCCAGATAAAAGGGATCGAGGCAGGGTGAGCCGTTTTGACATGTTAGTCAATAATAACTAAGGGTTGTTGTTTGAATAACTACGTGCTGGGAATTCACAGGTACCACCTGTAGGAACACCATATCCAACTGATCCAAAAGGAAAAGAAGACTTCGAGAGGGTAAGATGCCCCAATAACGGGAGTCTTGCCGGCGAGTGCTGTAAATTGGAAATTTTTATTTGCATAGATATTGCACAACTCCGTGGTAAAAGTCGTCGTTCCAACTGATCGGACTTTAGTAGCACTCATACATAGGATGGTAGAATTCGTCATTCGCGAGGGCCCAATGTTCGAAGCAATGATAATGAACAGGGAAATCAACAATCCTCAATACAGGTTTGAAAATTTGGCAAAGAATTTATGTCGTGTGGATATTTTACCTTACTTCCTTTGTAACTTAGGTTTCTATTTGAGAATCAAAGTCCAGCCCACGTTTACTACCGCTGGAAGCTTTATTCGATACTCCAAGGAGACTCCACTCAGCGATGGCGAACTGACGAATTCAGAATGTTTAAACGTAAGTACTTTCATAACTTAGTCATCGTTGACCACAAGTTCATGTGACGAAAATTATTTTTGAATATCCGTAGATGGCTCAATATGGAGGCCTCCAACGTTAAATCCATTCACTCAAGGCATGCCAGACGAGCTGATACCAGAAGAAGAACGAGAAATAAGGAAGGGAACTTTATCCAACGCGTAAGTATTGAGCTCGTAATGACCATCGTTGTTGAAAGATTCTACCTTAGAGCTCCGTTGTATAACTTCTTGTGTTTTGAACAGCCAACGCGAGCGGCTGGAGAGAATGCTGAGGAATATTACTCCAGAGCGGCATAAGGTCGCTGAAGTAATGATTTTTTCAATCGAGCATTCGGAGTCTGCAGAAGAAATATGCCAGTGCGTTAAGGAGTCGTTATCAAATCCGAAAACTTCGTTGACAAAGAAAATAGCAAGACTGTACGTGATATCAGACGTCCTGCACAACTGTGCTGCCAAAGGAATGAATGCCATTGGCTACCGGAAGGGTTTCAAAGTTCACCTGCCCGCAATTTTTCAAGAAATTCATTTTGGTTACCAAACTGCTTGTGCCGAAGAAATAGGTTCCATGGCCGAAAGTTTTAAACAGCGAGTGATGGCATGTTTCCGAGCTTGGGAAGACTGGGGAATATACCCTAATGAGTTTTTAATTCGACTTCAGAATATCTTCTTAGGATTGCTAACTGCAAACTCAAGGGTAAACCGCCAGAGTATGTTTATTTGGTTGCTTATTACAGAACTCAACTGTATTGATTAAATTTTCATTTTAGGAAGAAGAGGAGAGAATTTTTGAAGGGCTGGAAGTGGACAACGATGATGACGTAATGATGAAAAGAAGAAAGTCTCCTCCAAGGGCTCAAATGCCACCCAAGAGTGCCTTGAACCTCGTTCGAGCGCTGCAGTCAGTGGAGCCGGGTAATGAGGAGCTGGACGGTGTGCCAATAGAGGACCTTGATGGAATGCCTATGGATACACAGACTATTTCTTCCGCTAACAATCCTTCTAGTGAATCATCTGTATTTAGTGAAGTGCAAAGTGAAAAGAAATTGAAATTTGTACCAACCAAGTGGGAGACTGTGGACCCTGAAGAAGTGAAAGCTCAGGCTGTAACGACAACTAGTAAATGGGACTTGTTTGAAGAGAATTCCTCAGAGAACTTTGGTAAAGATGACAGTAATAGTATCGGTTACGGCAGTCAACGGGGCCGCCCTGAAAGCCCTTCAGGAGCCTCTGGACAGAGTTCAGCTCGTAAGGGGCTCTTAGTTGACTATGACGAAGCTGATTCAGAAGACATTGATGGAGCTCCCATGGCGGATGACTCTTCGGACTACAGTAATTCCGGGCAGTACGGTGGTTCTGGTTCAGGATATAGCCGAATGCCGTCTTCTAATGTTGACGATGAAAGTTCTCATGAGCGTAGACTAAAATTGCGAGAAATTGAGAACAAGGTACTGGTGTACCAGGATGA
This sequence comes from Bourletiella hortensis, assembly GCA_034694225.1. Classification (NCBI taxonomy): domain Eukaryota; kingdom Metazoa; phylum Arthropoda; class Collembola; order Symphypleona; family Bourletiellidae; genus Bourletiella; species Bourletiella hortensis. The sequence goes on from JAQFYD010001860.1 coordinate 8,273, forward strand.
ACTTGAATCGGGAAGGAAGGTTGTTAAGCATGGCTACACAGTCTCTGAAATGGTCAAGATGTACCGGGAAAAACTGCTGCGGAAGGTAAGTTTTACATATAGTTATACATTAGTTAAAGAAGCATATGATGGGAGAACATGATAGCTAAGTAAAACTTGGGGCAATGAATCACTAAGAGGTTTGAAATACAAAGAATTTTTTGTGATGTGCTATTAGTTAGATAAAGATAGAGAGGAAATATCAGATAGCACTAGGGCGGACGGACTCAGTAGTTCTTATGAAAGCAAAGATTATACGAAATCTTCATCTGGACGTTATGGTACTTACAATTCCAAGCGGACCCATTCACCCTCATTGGCGAACGACGGAGAAATTCGTGACAAGGATTACGAAAGAAATCGTGATAGGGATGGTGACCGGTACAGAGATCAAGATATCCGATCGAGGTTGTCACCGGGGTAAGTCAAATTTGTTTTTAGCTTTTAGCAGTTGGATGATGTTGGATGTATGGTATAGTATAATGAAAAATTTGTCGGTGTTTTCGCGATGAATTTAGAATTTTATTCGTATCCCCGTCATTCATTTATAACTAACATGCTCACAAATTTACAAGTAGGTCAATAGAAAGGTCAAACAAGAAACATCGGAGCTCTCCTGGAGAATCTAGAACCCCGCGAAGAGGCCATCATAGCAGGTTTGTCAGCTTTCCTTACTGTGGTCTTCTGTTATTATTTGAGAGCTCCCTCCTTCAGAATTAGTTTTATGTTGTATTTTGCATTTATTCTAACTTAAGAAGCTAATACAAACTCTTTACCTATTTAGATCAAGAAGTAGAAGCCGAAGTCCAGGCCGACGAAGGCGCTCCAGATCTCGATCAAGGTCACCAAGCAGACGTCACCGGCACAAGCATAAGCGTTGATATTAGTTAGGATTAAGTTTTAGTTAAGATAGTTTCGGCCGTAAATTGTTGGTAATAGTATATTTGTGATGCCTAAATGAATATTTTGCTCCACGGATTCGAGGAAGGTCCTTGGAAAATGGAAAATATGGGTAAAGGCAGGATATTGGGGTGTGGTGGGTCAGGAGAAAATGATGCATTGTATTTTATCGTTATGTAGCAATTCTGCTCATGTTTTACCCAGAAACGGACTGTAATGTCTACAAGTAATATTTAATAATTATTCCGAATGTTACTAGTTAGGAAATTTATCAGTAATTATTTTTACACATCACATCCGTTCTAATTCATAATAATTATGTTTTTTACTATCTTAGCAATACTGTTGTTTTTGTTGTTCTTGTTGTTAATCTTGTTGCTCAGAGGCTAAAAGTTATGATTGAGTTCATTTTGTCACCTCAAGTGACAATGGGAAAAATGAAGTCAGGATGTACAATCTTTCTGTTCCCCAGCTAGCTCGCTCGGTTCTGGGGGACTCCTTCAGTGGAGCGCTTTCCTAAATTTTGATACTGCCACTCACAGTCAAACTGTACCACTGTTCCCATACTATACTACTTCATATATTTCATGAAAAATAAAAGAGGACATCGAATTCACCGTGTTACCTTCCGTCATATCTATAACTGAAGTATGTGTTTGTGACTGATGCTGCCAAGTGCCAACGATACTAATGTCTGCCACAGGACTGTTTTATCGCGTTAGCTGCACGGTGTTTATGGTTCTGTGGAATAACAACTGCACAATTAGGAGGCAGTATTATAGACAATCATTCTTTATTCATCCCTTTGTTCATAAATGCGTGCATAAAGCAGAATGATTGCAAATACATCGACATAAAGCGAACGGGAGTGATGAAGTCAACAGGTTGTTTTCATGTGTTGTGCCTCATACTTTAACACAGTCGTGACGTAAGGACTCCAGCTGAATAAAGTTTTTAATTGGAAATGAATTTATTTAATAAACAAAAGTCTATTCAGGTTTGGCCCAACTACAGCATGCAACATTCAGCTAGAATTTCATTAGAGTAATAGCATCTCTTGCATTAAATCCCAGAGGAGGAAGCTTCCTAGCACTCATAACCCAACCTAACAATTGATTGTTTCACGAAATAGTAGTACCATGGAGACAGCAGAAAAAATCCCACAAAGCATCTATCTTCATTTCAGTCCAAGATTCTTTGAAGAACAAAGCAACTGCCATAGCAGAAAGGAGGATAAACTTGCCCACGATGTCGCTCTGCATTGTCCCCAAGTTTTTCGGAATTGTCTTGCCCTCAGATGCTAAAAAATCTTAGTCCATATTGGATTTCATCTATCCTTCTATGAAACATATCCTCCTCTGTTGTATTGCTATGGCTCAATTCCCTTGAATAAAATTCCATCCGTAGGCCTCAGAACACAACATTAGGTGTAAAGCATTAGGACCATCCATCTGTATAATATGCACGTAGTATACCCAAGGGTGAAAATTTTTGGATGAAAGTACTATGCTTTTCCAACGGTATTAGTATTGGTTCAAGTTGGACTCCTAGTAACATATCATTCATGATCATCATTCAGTCCCTTACCTTCTCCTCCCTCATCGCAGTTTCTGTAAAAGAGGGAAATGAGGTCAAATAAGGAGGCAATTTAGTATACTACAACAGGACAAAGGAAAGCAAGCAAGAAAGAAGAGATGTCGATGATGATGATCAAATGGAAACTCATTGGAGCTCAACGCATCTGCGAAGCATCCATGGCCA